>BGPR01012966.1:6238-43152 GCA_013235015.1 Araneus ventricosus | reverse complement strand
CACGGCATTGCCCGTGACATCCTGAATGTCAGAATTTTTTTTAAAAAAGCTTACAATCTTCAGCTTCAAACTTTGAAGTCACATTGTGTAAATAGCTCCTTGAGGTCATATTTCATTTTTTTCTTTTCAGTTTCAGTGAAAGTACACGCAAGATGAACATGTCTCCTGAAACTAAAGATATCAGCCTGTACATCGACTATCAAAAAGTATAAAAACAAATTAAAACCATGATCTGTCAGCACGATCGTACTTTAAAATCTTGCTGAAAGCAAAGGGATAATGACGTCGCATGGTTTCGACGAAATGCATGCTGGGAATAGAGCACCGCGACCTTGGTTACGAAGAATCAAGGAGGGAAAAAAAATGGAGCAAATATCTTTTATGGTTGAATATTAACTAACTTTTTTCTAAATTTCAGAAAAAAGTTAATTAATATTCAACCATAAAAGATATTTTAACCATTCTTGTTTTAAATCAGGGGAGGGGGTATATTCCATTCATTAGCTCAAAAAAAAAATAAAATAAAAGAATTGTTATTAGAATGGGGGATGCAGTAAATTTAAATACGAAAACAAAATTTTGCTGGCAAAACCGACTATTTTTTATAAAAATTTCTCAAAATTCAGTAAATTATGTTTGAAGCTCAAAACAAATTTCATTCGAAAGAAAATTGTTTGTTCTATCCAATGGTGGATGGATTGTTTATCAACTATCATTAGAAAAGATACTACAGCTGAAAATGATCCCAAACAACACAAAACAATAAATAATTTTCTAGATTAAATTTTACAATTCCGGCTTTGAGGTGCTTTCAGTCACCATTACGACTACCTGTGGGCCAAAATTCATGGCTGTAAATGCGATAGATTCTTCTGGACATCGCAGACGCGCACGCACACAAACATTGCCTTTTATAAGTATAGATATCGTAATTTTGTGTAATGAAATAGTGCAGATGTTGTTACATTGACTAAGTTTAATCATTAATTTAATTTTACTTGCATTATATAAATCCATCAATAATTTAACAAAACTTTTAGTTTTCAGGAGAAATGGAGTTCATCTTGATTGCCCCCCCCCCCATCTGAAGAGTGTGTTTGCAAATAAGTCTCTTTGTAGAGGGAAATATATATATATGTTTGAGTACTGTATTTTCCCTCAGTATTTAATTTTCCTCTCCTGTGCAGGTGCAGTAAGAAAGCACTTATTTACAAATGTTGAAAAATCTGAATTAAGGCACTTCCAAAATTTTCAGACCCTAATTTTATTCTGTACTATCATATTTGGATTTGTGACTTGTAGTTTAAGAAGACCTGATTTAGTATAAAACACAGGCAGCTTCAAGGAACACAACTTAAAGAATATTAATAATTGTATTCCCATTTAAAATTATTACAGTACATATGTAAAGGAATGTAATTAATCTTTATTTTTTATCTTCAGAATTCCTATTACTGCAATAAAACTCTAAGCGGCCACCTCAACATAGCAGTCATTTCGGGCATAGCTTTTGTTTGGCACTAAATTTTGACCCATAGACTTAATGTTAAAATAATCTATTTAAGGTCTAATAAGTCTATTTAAGGGCCACACAAGCATCTGAGCGGCCGGATTAGTTTCTCATTCAATTTCATTGAAATAATTTTTTTTCTCTCTGATGTCGGACCTCTTATTAAGAGAAAAGAGAGGTAAGAAAGAATAAAAAATTCATACACTTAAAAACAACACTAGAAAGCAGATCAGAATTAATCGTTTCTTTTCCGGTGTGAAGAGAAAAGTGAACTTTTGCTGGTTGGGTATTCAAGAGTCCATTTGTCTTTCAAGTGCTGTTCAAACTTTGTCAGAGAAGTTGCTGATTTGGGTTGCAACCATCGGCACACAAAATTTTCAGTTCAACCGACTTTAGGAAAAAATAGATGATATTATTGACCATTCCTCAACAAGTAATGACGAAACAATTAAGGATTTATTTTTCCAACTAAGAGAAAAAATGAAGGAAAGTTACCTCTGAAAAACCTGAAAGTGTTGGGTTTATGTTTGTGGAAACCCAAATATGAAATAAACAAGATGAATTTAAAAATAAAACTTGATCTTTTATTAAGCATAATTGAAAACTATTCGATTCCATCTTACTAGACTATCTACTAAGAGATTCATACAGGGTTCGTACTCCTGAAAAACTCCTGAATTTTGCTTTTTTTTCTAAGGGCCCTGAAAATTGTGTTTTTTATCCTGATATTTCTTTTTGTTTCCTGAAAAATTACAATCAAAGAGCAGAAGATATGATAAAACATAAAAATGACGTTTCCGTTTTTTCTTATTCATAGAAAGTCGCTGGAATCCGGAATTCTTCCTTCTGACCTTACATAGCGCTGAAAGATTCTACCGCGCATGTTCCGAGTCGCCGCAATCGGGAAGATGGTTGAATTGATATTTAGTATACTTTTTTCCCAATTTTATAAAAATTGTCCACTTCTCCCGTACAATTGATTTTTTTTTCACGTTATCTCCTGAATTTTCTGTACTGTACTCGTGAAAAAAATCCTTAGAAACTCCTGAATTTTACTATCATATATACAGTATGAACCCTGTTCATAAACAATCTAAGACTAGACAGAAACATTTCAAACATAAGTAAAACTCCCCCTAACTACTGAGCTTGCCCAAGCTTAGACACATCCAATAGTTTTTGAGCATGCCTACAAGGGTGAACGCCCACTGTTAACTGAGCATGTCAGTCAGTGCATTTCGATGGCTGTTGTTTGTTTACGGTAGACATTGAGATGTAAATAAAGGTGGGGAAAGTTTAATTTAAATTAATACAAAAAAATAATTTGTAGCACTTATACATTTAAATTTATAATTTTAATATATATTAATTTAAAATTAAATTTTGTTTTGGTCATATTATCTAACAGAAAGATCTAAGCAAACACAAATTATATCATCAATAAAAATAAAAGACATTTTCGAATAAAGCACTTTTTCTTTAGATGATACTTAAAATTGGCTTTATCAGAAATAATGAATTAGGGCTTGTTTAAATGTGTACAGGGTGTCTTTTAATTAACCTACAACTTTTAACTGAAACTAGCTGCGTGGCCTGGCGACGCACGGGCTATCTTGAATAATGCGCCATTCTCTGACCGAGAGAAGTGAGGTCATGTGACACATGCCCAACATTCTCTCTCAAATAAATAAGGAGAGCGGTTCAAGCATTCCGTCCGCGAAACCGTGTCGAAATCGACTTATTTAAAAAAAATTATACCGTTATTTTGTAAAAAAAACTTTATACTGTGTCTATCCGATTCCGGAATTATTTTTTGTCTGACTTTAGTACGGAGGGAAAGACACATGCTCGACATTCTCTAATAATTAAATAAATAAGGAGAAAAGAGCTGTTCAATCAATCCGTCCGCATAAACATATCTAAATGCTCATTATTTAAAAAATCCCCCCCCCCCAAAAAAAAAATCGTCATTTGTAAAATTCCTGATTCCGAATTTTTTTGCTGACTTATAATGAAGGAATAAAATAACCCAGCGTTGATCGGAATCCATATTTTTTCATATGCCCGCCACCAGTTTATATACGCATGAAGCAAGATGCACAGCATACATGAAATCTCGAAGTACAACCTCACGGAAAACAATATTTTTAGTAAATTTATATTAATATTATTAATATTTTTTAATTATTATTATTAATATTTTTTCCCTGTTTCTTTATATCAATTACCACTGCATTGTTCAGGTTTCCATATTGCATTGTTGAAGTTTTCAACAATGAAAGAGAAGAAATATTTGTTGAGCAACAATTTGTTTGCAACAATGAAAAGCATTGTTGTAAATTAGTTTTAAATTTATATCTTTTTGACTAATTGAAATTTCGGAATTTAAATGATCAAAATGGATTCCTTTGATTATTTCCCATCTTTTGGTACTTTCCGCGCGTTTCTCCGTTCAGTGGTTCGTGAGAAGATAGCCGGACATAGATACATGCATAGGTTTGTTTACATTCGGGTTTAATATGAATGATAACTCTCAAGTCGTTGCAGATAGCACTACAAACATTTTTTAATTGAAAAAGGATTTTAATGCAGAATTTTTTTTTTTTTTTTTTTTTTTTTTTTTTTTTAAGTGAGAACCGTCAGAGTTGATACAATAGCTCAACCTAGTCACAAAATTGTCAGTTACAAGTTCAAGAGTTCTTCTTTTAATGCTTGCAAATGAGTTAGTTCTGAACATTTTGAGGCTAATAAGGTCTGCCGGCTTCTTCTTGTACACCAAATCTTTCATATGACCCCAAAGAAAGAAATCACGTAGATTCAGATCTGGTGAATATAAGGTGACCAATGCAATGCACCAGAATTGCTCTAGACGGCTTAGGTCGGTTTCTGAATGTTGCAGACCATTTCCGTAGCACTATTGTGGCATTTCTGTCACATAAATACCAATTTTTAACAATAAACATACGATTTCCGGTTGAATATGACACTTTGGGAGACATTTTCAAAATGGCGTGGAATTGATACGAAACAAATTCCCTTTACGCCCTCTGCCACTGCATGCATTCGTGGCGCCATCTAGTGAGACTCTGAGAAGTTATTTTAGTTAAAAGTTGTAGGTGAATTAAAAGTCACCCTGTATTTTGTGCTTCCGGATGTGAAATCCCTACAGAGCAGCCAATTTTCTTGGATTGGAAGAGGCTGCTGTAGAGAGGTTTCACTGTACATCAGAACCTGGACTTTGCTTTTCAACATAACAAAGATTAAAATATTTTCTGACGTGCATTATGAATCGGGATTTGTTGCATGCAATTTCAATGGATGAAACATTTGTCATTAGTCGCACAAATATTAATCGAGGTAAAAGTTGGGGTGTAATCGAAATAAGAAGGACGGATTTCATTTTTAGGCAATTAAAGAACAATAATCATCATTCTATTAAGCTTAATTTTGTTTAGTTATGCCATAATTTTTTTATACATTGCTAAGAAAATAATTCCCGATATGTATATTCATTTTAACCCTACACTACACGATCGTCTTATTGTTCAGCCGTGACTGTGTAAATCTGTATAAATGTAGTGAGAAATATAGTCTAATTAATTAAAATACTTATTACATTTTTTACTCAAATATATAAGTTTATTTACTAAGTATTAGACTGCTAGAAAATCTCTCGTCATGGTATGACGGGTGCAAATTGCCTCTTCATTCGAGAAATTTCCCGTCAAATTTGACGTCTTTAAATAGATATATATGCGAGAGAAATGTTTAACATTGATTGAAAACAAATAAAATAAACATGTTTTTTATGACAGGAAATATTTTTTTTTTATTTACATATTTCTTTATTCAAAAAATCGTCGAGGTATCCATCCGTGAAGTGAATCGTGGCGTCCAAACTATATCACGCTCATGATATACTACTGTCGTAATTTACTATTTTCTATTAAAAAACTGAAATTAATTTGAAATATATGATTATTATTGATCACAGCGAAATAAATTTTATATCAATCGATAGAAAATTTTATTTCACTATTTTAGAGCTATTAAATTTGAAATTAGAACGACAATTACTCTTTTAAATTACTGAAATTTCGGTTCTCTAACAATGAAATAATGCCGTTTAACGTCTCGCAGTGCTATGGCGCGAGTTTTATTGTTGACGTCAGAGCGTTATCGAGAGACTGATCTGGGCTATTATATTAGTAATTCAAAATAAAAATATAATTGGTACAAATGTGCATTATTGTGGAATGAAGGATTAGAAGTTACTGCACTCCCATGATTATATCATACCGGCCACCACCGATGAAGAGTTAAAAATTATACTAAAAATTTCGAATACCAATGGGATTTCTAAAAGTGTAGGACTGATTCGACTTTGTAAAATCTTTGAGAAATATCTCACTTGCTTCTAAAAGGTTCTTTTGTGGAATTTTTCTACACGGGCTAAAAAACTTTCTGTTCTAGTCAGTAACTTGACTTTTATTTAAATCCAAATCTTGCCGTGAGCAAATAAAACGAACTGCGTTTCTGTGTCCATTCCTATCTGCTATTCCTATTTAGTGGCTTATTAAATTAAAACGATTACAAACGAAACTATCACTACTGGTACTCTGCGAAAAAAAATTGTAACTTATACTTTTTTAAATTTATGATTAGAGCGTCTTTAAATGCTGGTCGCTACGAAAGTGGAGCCGTATAAACAATACTGGAGGTGGAGAAGACGTTCACTCAGATTCTCCATATTCAAAGAAAAATTGTTACAAAAACTATTTTGATCTGAATGGTGTCAATAAAATTTGCTGTAATATTATTTTAAATTAAAATTATTCTTTTTGTATCATTAAAAATCTGCTACTTTATTTTCGAATTTTGGGAAAGCGATAAAATTGTTTTCTGATCAAAAATCTAGTTCTGAAATTTTTTCCACCTGAAAATCGGATTCTTATGGAAAGTCCTACGCACAAAAGATATTTTTACTTTCTCGTATACGAAGTATACAAAGAGAAAGTATTGTAATCGTCAAAAAATTCGAACTCGAGATTTTGACGAATCTCCACGTTTTAGACCTCCCTGATTCCGAAAAACACAATTTTGGAATTATGTCTGTCTGTGTGTGTGTCTGTGAACACGATAACTCGAAAACTATTAGAGCTACGGGGATGAAATTTGGTATGTGGTCTTTAAACATAATTTGTAGGTTTCTATCAAATTTTGGACAAAATCCGTCAACGGGAAGTCTGTCTGTCTGTATGTTCGAGGTCATGCGAACGCTATAACTCAAAAACTTGAAAAGCCAGATGGATAAAATTTTATACACAGTTTTACCGTCATGAATGTAGGTCCGTATAAAATTTTGGGCCAAATCCGTCAACGGGTTGACTGTCTGTCGGTCTATATAATTTACCATTGAAACCGATCCGCTGTCTTCACACACATGCGCACTTCTGTGCTCGCGAAAGGAGCGATTACGTCAGTTTGTCCTTGAGACGGCAAGAGCAGTGTGCGACAGATGCGTTTTAATCGGTACGCATCTCTTTGAATTCTTTGCCTAGATATTTTTCAATCACTATAATGAAAAATCTTCTGATAGTCATTGGATTCTGGATAACAGTAGGTTCGAATTTTTTTAGCCACGCAGGGAAAGTAGAAACGGCACCTTTTGGGGGAAATATACGAGAAAGTTTAGGGGAGAACACTCCCGCTGGTTACTTTCTCGTATCCGAAGTACACAAAGAGAAAGTATTGTAATCTTCAAAAAATTCGAACTCGAGATTTTGACGAATCTCCACGTTTTAGACCTCCTTGAGTCCGAAAAACACAATTTTGGAATTATGTCTGTCTGTCTGTGAACACGATAACTCGAAAACTATTAGAGCTACGGGGATGAAATTTGGTATGTGGTCTTTACACATAATTTGTAGGTTTCTATCAAATTTTGGACAAAATCCGTCAACGGGAAGTCTGTCTGTCTGTATGTTCGAGGTCATGCGAACGCTATAACTCAAAAACTTGAAAAGCCAGATGGATAAAATTTTATACACAGTTTTATCGTCACGAATGTAGGTCCGTATAAAATTTTGGGCCAAATCCGTCGAAGGGTTGACTGTCTGTCGGTCCGTATAATTTACTTTTTAAGATAATCCGTTATCTCCACGCGCATGCGTACTGGAAGAACGGAGAGGAATTTCATTACGGAGTAGCGAATTACGTCAGTTTGTCCTTGAGCCGGTAAGAGAGGAAAATCGTTACGCATCTCTTTGAATTTCATTCTTTGCTAGATATTTTTCAATCACTATAATGAAAAACCTTCTGACAGTCATTGGATTCTGGGTAACAACAGGTTCGAATTTTTTTAGCCACGCGGGGGAAGGGAAAACGGCACCTTTTTGGGGAAGTATACGAGAAAGTTTAGGGGAGAACACTCCCGCTGGTTTTATACGGAGCGCTAAAAAGAAGGGGTCTAAAAAAATTTACGCTCTTTAAAAATGATCGCAAGTAGAAAAATGTGCGTATGTGATGTCGAATAATTCATTTAAATTTTCAAGTCTCGTAACAAAATAAAGAAACAGTGACTATCTAACATTTGCTCAATTCGAAGATTCTGAACTTTTTTGTTTTTAGGATTCGGCTTTCAATATTTACAATCTTCGCTTCTGCCGCTGATCACCTTATAAGGGATTTTGAATTATATATAATTAATATGTCTTTTGTGTTTCTTATACGTATTTATCAATTTTTAAGAAGTTGTTGTTTCTGAGTTAAAATGTATATTTTCTTATTTTGGCTTGAATACGAGGTTCATTGTCTTTTCTTTTTTTCATATCCTCACGTTCCTTTTGTTATTTTGTAGCTTCCCTACCTCGCAAGTTGAGAATAACTTGCCTTGCTCACAAAGCTGTATATATTGTCAACTATATATCAAACGGAGTTAATCAGCATTGAAATCAGCGAAAGAGCGAGCTTCACGTTAGCTTGAAAGAGACATATAAATGAAATAAACATTTTGATCAGCTGCAAACAGTTGATTGCAAGTTCTTAAAGATAAATTAATTTCTGATAGGGTATTTTGTCGAATCGTATTGTTTTGTTTGTCTGCCATTTCTTCTTTGTCTTTAACTGGGTCTGAAACAGGATGAGAATTTTGCTTAGTTTTTCAAAAAGTTATGGAAGACCGCTGAAACTGGTTTTTGTTAATTTTTATCAGGGAGGAGTGATGCTTTAAGGTCTCGATTTCGGTATCATCCAAAAAATCTGCCGTGTATGTTGGCCTGGTGCAGGTCCAATCTGATAGTCAGAATCAAATGATCTCCCTCTGGTGTGGCGTAGGAGTTTAGAGAGGAGGAGGGGAGGGTGGTGGTGCTGGTTCAAATGTCGTCTTCGTCTCCGACAAAATCTTCAAAATTATGGCATCCATCACAAGCATAGACCTCGTGTTTTCGTTAGTTATATTAACGTCCTGTTTCGATATTAATATAACTAAACTTAGCTACAGAAAGGGCACTAGCTCTAATTTAGAATGTGCAATCGTTTACGAGTTAAAGAAGGTATAACTCGTAAGGTCTTTAACTCGTACACGATTGCACATCCTAAATTACAGCTAGTCCCCTTTCTGTAGCTAAGCTTAGTTATATTAATGTCCCGTCGGTCGAAACAGGACGTTAATATAACTAACGAAAACACGAGCGCTGTGTTTGTGATGGACGCCATAATTTTGAAGATTTGGTCGGAGGACGAACACGACATTTGATAATATAGTAAAACCCCCAGTTAACCGAACTCGGATTAACGGAAACCCAGGTTATCCGAAATGCCTCTGAAATCGCAAATTCAAAAAAAAAAAAACCGCAACTTTAAAAGGGAGAGATAATCAACGAAGAGCAGACTTTACTTTTCTCGTATACGAAGCATACAAAGAGAAAGTATTGTAATCGTTAAAAAAATTCGAACTCGAGATTTTGACGAATCTCCACGTTTTAGACCTCCCTGAGTCCGAAAAACACAATTTTGGAATCATGTTTGTCTGTGAACACGATAACTAGGAAACTATTAGAGATACAGGGATGAACTTTGGTATGTGATCTTTACACACAATTTGTAGGTCTCTGTCAAGTTTTGGACAAAATCAATGTATCGGAAGTCTGTGTGTCCGCGTTCATGTGAACGCTATAACTCAAAAACTTGAGTAGCTAAACGGATAAAATTTGGTCCACAGTCATATCATCTTGAATGTAGGTCCGTATCAAATTTTGGGCCAAATCCGTCGAAGGATTGACTGTTTGTCTGTCTGTATAATCGCATATTTTTAATCGCAGTAACGTCTTAACAAAATTACTTATTTGCATGAAATTTGGTATGTGGCCTTTTTACCTTAATTGTAGATTCGTGTCCCATTTTTCTGCAACGATATCCTCACTTTTTTTTTATTTAAGCCTCCCCAAGAAGGTCAGCGATTAATTTTAGCAAATATTGCAGCCGACGGATCGTTAACTTAAATAAAGAACACGTGTCGCCTACAGATAGAGTTTTGAATTCGTTTTACTCTCAGAACATGTCAGAATTATATACTGTAATTAGATAGAAAATAGTAATAGATGATCATGGCCTAGCCGAAAAAATCTTTATCCGATACTGCTCCCTCTCGGTTACACAGGGGTGTATTCTTAAACGTATCTAACTCCAGTTTTGGGCCTCCTGGCGATAAGACCCAGGGTACGTGCCCTGCTTAACCTAGCCTAGTTACGCCATCAACTGGTTTGTTTTCCAACATTGATAAAATGGATCTTGTATTCATGTAAATTAAATTTATTGCATTGTTTATCCATTTATAGAAATATAGATGCTGAAGGAAATGAAATTATAATTTGAAGGAATAGAAATATGTTTACACAGATTAATTTCTCCAGTTCTTTCTGTTCTGCAATGAATTTGTTGGATGTTGAAAATTATTGCACTCGAACGAAAACAAGCCTATTTTTTTAAAAAAAAATTCGAATTACTATTTATATTTAACTAGCCACCTTCGACGACCAGCTGTTCGTCCGTTATATTAAAGCCTGTGGCTATGCTTACAACTTGGCGAAATAAACTGACAATTGTAGGGGATGAGGGGCTCTGCCAAAGTTTAATTTTGCTACCTCTCTCGAAAATGGAGGGTGGCGGGGAGCAGACGACCACTATTGGCTATAAACTTTCATATGAAATAAAAATTTTCAAAATAGGTCCATTGGTTAGGTCTGGGGGATTGGTCTTTGGTTTTGCCAATTATTTTAAATATAAAGATTTTTGTAAATAAAAAAAATACGAATTTCCTGTCTCATCTTTCAGAATTAAAGATTTTTTCTGACAATATTTAATAAGGACAAAAAAAATCATCAGGAGAAAAAATAAACTGCGTATGGGGCGTGGCATTCAATTTTGCGGTTACAGAATTCACGTTATCAACTGATAGAATCAGAACTGAAGATCACTTTTCTATTCATTAATCATGTTTGTAGAATGGAATAGATATTTAAATCGACTTTTCATTTTGTTTTGCATCATCTAACAAGACGATATCCTTACCAAGCCTCTTTGTTGAAAACGTGATGGCCTTTGTTTTGTTGGGGTTTTTTTCTTGATGTTTCATGGTCAAGGTCAAGATTTTTTTCTCTCGCGAGGAATGTTTATTGTTCGGTAAATGTTTTGAATATAACAAGTTAGTGCCGTGACATTTCGATAAGATGCAGCAGAGTGGAAATACATGAAAGAATGAACGTCCTGTTGCAGCAATAACTCGTTAAAAAAGGAAGAAAAGATACAAATTAGCGTTACAGTTGTGAGTTATCAAAATTATGTCCAAAAATAATTTGCTCTCTTCTTCTTTTTAGCGGAAATAAACGATTAAATAAATCTTATTCATTCATTGTGTGGAGTGAAAACCTGATACTTCTGCAGGTTTGGTAGCTTTTTCTTCCCCCAAAAGTACTCAACGTATTCCAAAAATTAAATCAGCATAAATTAATTCCATTCAATCTTCTGGTGAACAATAGTAAATTCTTAATTATAGTTGTCTTTGTTGTATTTTCAGTATCTGTTTCGTATACGAAGAGTTCGTTCTTTTGATGACGAGTGACTTGCTGTCCATCCACCTGGAGACACATTTCTGGCTGTTTAGTTTAGAAGTCTACGTTCCTCCCATTGGGGTCTCGGGAAGGAAATTGATTCGCACGCCAATACGCCACAAAACTTGGTATGGGAGATCCTCTATATCTCGGT
The DNA here is from genome assembly GCA_013235015.1 of Araneus ventricosus. Lineage (NCBI taxonomy): Eukaryota > Metazoa > Arthropoda > Arachnida > Araneae > Araneidae > Araneus > Araneus ventricosus. The sequence goes on along the minus strand of BGPR01012966.1, from coordinate 31,379 downwards.
TACTACATCCCAGATAGCAATTTTAGTTTGCAGCAAGCTTGCCACAAATTTGTCATGACAAGAGTGCAAGCTTGCAGTAAGCTTGCAGCAAGTTAACGAAAGCTCCGAAGTCACCAAGAAACGAACTTGCAGCAAGCTTGCCGTGCAAACTTATTGCAAATTATAGCAAAAACAGAGTACGAAACACAACCCGGGATAGAACTCGCGACCTCCCGGTTCCGAAGCAGAACGCTAACCATTGAGCCAGTTGAACTCTGAGAGGAGAAGATAGATTTCGCTAATATATCGTTCGATTCGATTCGATTCGTATACGATTTATTTTTAACTATTTTCTGGATTTCATTAATTTTTTGAGTTGAGAATATGATTTGAAGTCAAAGAGAGAGCGATTTTCGCTAATAACTACGTTTTGCTAGTAGAATAAATTATGAAATTAGAGTTCAAAAGCAATTACTTTAAAATGGGACAAAATGTCTAGTTATTATTGTTCAACAAACACTGACTGTTTTTTAGATTTAATTTTGTTTATAAACGTTAAAATTTCAACATTAAGAAAAAGGCGATATAGTTTTCTTTAAAGTGAGAGTGATATATTTAGTAAAAAGATGGAAAATGTTTCAAAAAATTTTTTATAAAAAAGTTATTTTTTTCACAAATTATCATTGATTTATTGAATTAATAAAAAAGAATTACGGTCTAGGAGAGGCTATTAAAAATCGGATGTTTATTAAAACAGAGACAAAGATAATTATCTCTTTATTGTGCTATCTTTGCAGGAAGCTTGTTTTGCAAAATTGCAGCAAGTTTGATTTGCAAAGGAGGTGGCGCTATTTGTCACATCGAACTTGCTACAAGTTCGATTCAAGTTTGACGCGTCAAATTTTGCCATGACAAGTCAAAATCAAACTTGCTGCAAACTTACGTGCTATCTGGGATATGTTTAAAACATAAATAATGTCTTATTTTAGAGATAAAGGGTAACAACAGAAGTTACATAAAAACTTACTTAAACTTAAAAACTTACGAGAAACAAAAGAGCAATGCGAGTAAAGTAGCCCTACCCCTTTAACATCAGCGGCTGTTTGAAAAAGACAGCCTCCCGTCATTTGTTTTTTTTTTGAATCTTAGTGTTGTTTTTGGCAAATTTTAATTAAAGATAGTCAAATTTAACTATAATAATTCTGAAGCAGTAAAAACTCATTCATGATTGATACCATCTCGATGTACTTCATTAATCATTCATCTTTCTTCATCTTCATTCATCGTGCTGTTATTTGGAAGAATGCTTTGCGATTTGTGTTAATACCTCTCGACTGCGACGGATGTTTTGCACTTGAGCACGGATTTTATTGCTAATTAAAAGCTGTGGTCAAAACGATGAGTTTTGCTAATTTTTAGACCTGTTTCTAAGAAAGTGCCAAGTTCAAAGAAAATTATAAATAAATGTTCTTCTTTAAGATAAAATTTAAATGAAAAATATATTTCTATATGACGAGATAAATAGCAAAATCAGATTTCATAAGGTGGAAATATGACAGCAAAATAAAAAGAAAATTTCAGTGCAGGTCAAATTTTCGTTCTCTTCTTGCTTATGGTTTTCTTCAAATATTTTTAATTTGAATCCTTGAACTGTAAGTAGGCCTACTTTCAGTTCTGCAGTTCAAGGATTACGTTACTAAATCTACGTATTTTTATAATAAAATTTAGTTACTCTAGTGGCACAACCCACAAACCGATGCCTTATTTAACAGATTTTCTCGTGCGGTATCTCGCTACAACGATATCCGATACAACGATAAATTCCTCTACATCAATAAAATTTTGTGGTCCTGGTGAGTTTTCACAGAACATAATGTTAATCTTCTCTCAATATATCGATATTCTGGACAGCAATAAACCCCTGTACAACAATGTTTTTTTAAAATCTCAACGCCATTTGTTTCCTCTTTAACAATATTTCATGGAGAATAAGCAAACTGATAATGACGAAAATTCTAAAAATGGCGATGTTTCAGATGGTTGAAGAATGTGTTTTGAGACTTCAAAAATCTTTAACTCAGCTTGAAGAAAAAAAGTGGCAAAATGTCTGGAATTAACGTGGAGGAATATTTAACAGCGGATGATGATCTTATGGTTTTGAAGGAGTTTCTGAAGAAGATAACCCATTTTGTCTGTGATTTCCGAAATCACAGACGAAATGGAAAATGATGATACACATACATCGCAATCTTTATTAGGGCCGCGGTGGCCTAGTAGTAAGGTCTCGGCCTTGGGGCCGGGGCGCTCCAGGCTCGAAACCCGATTCCACTGAAGATCCGCCCTGTATGGGGCCTGCTGCACGCTAAATCACACGCAGTGTTCAAACGTCCTCCCGCTGATGTGGTGCGGAAGTTTGGAGAGGGGTGCTAGCTCAGATGTCGTCCTCGTCATCTGACCGAGGTTCAAAATTACGAGGTCCGTTCCAAAATAGCCCTCGTGTTGCTTCAAAACGGGACGTTAATATAGCTAAACTAAAAGAAATATTTTATCAACATCCCTTTATCGACTTCAATGAGGGTTGCCCAGCTAAAAAAAATCTGCAGAAAATCTGAAGGTATTTGGAACATGTTTTCTTCAGATTTTCTGCAGAAAAAAATGCAGGATATCTGAAGAAAACTATGTTCCAAATACCTTCAGATTTTCTGCAGAAAAAAAATATGTTACAAATACCTGCAGATTTTTCTACACAGTCAAGGTTTAATTATTAATTTAATTTATGAATAAACTTACTTATACGATGTGGAATGTGACGAAACTTCAAGCTCTTGTCTGGAATTCGAGCCCGCGATCCTATAAGCAAGCGCGCTATAGGCAGGTTCCCTAACCACAAGGCCACGTCGGCATACGCAAGGAGGGATAAATTAATCTATTTAAGTTATAGCGTCACCATGGCTCTCGTGGCGCCATCTAGTGGTGTAAAAATCAACCAAGGTCAGAATACTTGTTTCAAAAGTCGTAGAGAAATGTAACAGTTGAGATTAGTAATATTTTTGTTCAATAATGTAGATTCTCAGTTTCAATAAATTCGTTTTCACCTTCTATATTTCTGGGAAGCCTTCTCTCCATTCAAAGGGCGAAAGCTCCACTTTTCCTTTCTTTTTCGAGGAAAATAGCTAGTCAGAAAGACAGTTGGAAAACTAATTGGAAATTAATTCAATTATGGGGTAAAAGTTTAAAATGGTAAAACCTCAAATATTTATTTTAAAGATTAATTTAGAATTCATTTTTTCAGTGGCATATTTAAAAAATTTAGTCCTAAGACATTTTTCCATTAGGAAATTTTTTGAAACTCCTGTCTGCTGATGATAATTACATTCTAATTTTGTTTTATATCCATTGGAAAATGGAGCTGCAATATTAGAGAATATGATGAAAAATATGTATTTAGAGAAATGCAGATATTATGAAATTGCAGTTAAATCTTCAAAAAATCAACAGATATTGGTCGAGTTTAATGATTTTGTGAAAATATGCTAAATAACTGCAAATTGAATTAAAGACAAAATGCAAAGTCTTACAAAATCTACAGGATATTTAAAGAAAAAAATATAAATAAATTTTTATGCAGATTAAATTGAAGAAAAAATGCAGATTTTTTGTTGTCTTACAAAATCTGCAGAATATTTAGAGAAAAATATAATAGGATTTTTTTGCAGATTTTCTGCAGATTAAATTGAAGAAAAATAGAGATTTTTCTGTCTTCAAAAAATCTGCAGAATATTTAGAGAAAAATATAATAAGAAAAATTTTTGCAGATTTTATGCAGATTAAATTGAAGAAAAAATGCATATTTTTTCTGTCTCCAAAAAATATCTGCAGAATATTTAGAGAAAAATATAGTAAGAAAATTTTCTGCAGATTTTCTGCAAATTAATTTGAAGAAAAAATGCAGATTTTTTTTGTCTTCAAAAAATCTGCAGAATATTTAGAGAAAAATATAAGAAGAAAATTTTCTGCAGATTAATTTGAAGAAAAAATGCAGATTTTTCTGTCTTCAAAAAATCTGCAGAAATCTTACAAATCTTCAAAAAAAAGAAATTTTCTGAAAGATTTTTTTTAGGCTGGTGGACGCCAGTGAGGGGGGCAGGATTGGTCAGCCCCCCCCCCCGCCCCCTCGTCGGGGAAAGTTTTTGTAACCCGTTCACGCAACAGGGTATTCAACTAATAGACAAATAAAGATCTGGCGAAAATTTGATACCAATTTCATTACACTTTTCCCCCGTGCAGCAAGTCGGGCAGACACTAGAGCACTCCTGTCTTCAATCAGTTCAGTCCATACTGGCAAATTTTTGAACCCCTTCATCCACAAATGATGATCATTTTCGTGCATTAGACTCTATGCAAACCTTGTTAGTTGACTTAACAGTTTAAGAAATGAATAAGCAAACGAAAATATTGGATTTTTTCGATAAATATGTTTCTCGGGTATGTGAATTATTTTATTGTATAGCTGAATTTTCTAATTTTTGTGTGCTTTAACAAACATCACTCTGGTGATGCGTTTTCTGCAAAATGTATATTTTGGTATTGTGTCCACATTAACCCTTTGGGTACATTTGACGAGTGAGACTCGTCATCTGCTCTCTTGGGCGAAGTTACGATGGACGAGTGAGGTTCGTCATCTGCTTACTTGGGGGAAGTTACGGTGGACGAGACTGACTCGTAATCTGAATTTAAGAAGAATTATTGGCGCAAGTGGTCCTGCCAAATTTTAATATCCGTGGGCGTCCTACAAGTAGCGATGCGCCACATCGTTTGCAAGCGAAAAATTGGGCACATTTTCCGGAGAATATTCCGGCAACAGAATTAAAGAAACACCCTACAAAACGGTGTCGCGTATGTTATAAACATAAAATAAGAAAAGAAACTACTTGGCAATGCAAACAATGCCAGGTACCTTTGCATTTACCGACATGTTTTGAAAAATACCACACGGTACAAAATTATTAGACTTTAAGTTGGTTCTTGTTCTATATATTTATTTATATTTTGTAACTAAAATGCTGTTTCAAAAATATATTTTTATCACCAATATAAGTATATTCCAAATAAAATGTATTACTTTTACATATTAATCCATTTAGCGACAAATTAAATCCGTCCCGTGGGCATAAAAATCTTCAAATAATTCAGTACTCAAAGGGTTAAAACAACCAAAATTTGACTTTTTTATATCTTAATTATATCGCCCCTCGATATAAATCTTTATTTGGTCCCCAAAGTATTGTTGTAACGAGGTATTATTGTATTTGAATCTTATTTTTCTCATGGGGTTGTCTAATAGTAGTCTGGATGAGAGCAACCTTGAAAACACCGGGTTGTCAAAACTTTCACTCCTCTGAGACCCGGCGCCACCCACGAAGAAACAGGATCAGTCTGCAGTTACAAAAAGGGAAATATGGAATAAAAGTAAAATTTGGTGGATCTGTCTCGAAGTATATCGTCTGGCTGTCAGTACCCCGTTTGGTTGGATCATCTGTTACGAATTGGCTCATCCTTTGAAGAAGCTGTCTTCCTCGAAGGTCATTTTGTAGACTACGTCTTGGGTGTTTCTCCTTGAAAATCAAATCGGGCATAATTTTCTTGATGGCTTATTTTTTTCTAACTATTCCATAATGCTGTCTCGCTTGCCATGCCTGGGTGACCTCGTAACGAAAATGAAGTCTGAAAAAATTGTCATCGGGGGTGAATCTGATTGCTATTCGGTGACCAAGGCCTTCTGCATAAATCTTCTACAGGTGTGATCAAATCATGGAACTTCCAATTCTAAAGGAATGCATATGGAATATATTTTTAATCTTCTCATTTATTTTCTCATATTATTAGTAATTTGTAATTATTCACTCTTTACGAGCTGAACGCGACATTAAGTTTATAACCGCCATCCTTGGAGAAACGTATTTCAGAATAAACTCTGTGCTATGATGGATTTATTTATACTTGTTATCTACTCCTAATACATTTGAAATTGTCGGTAATTGCATACAGATATGCTTTTAAAGAGTTTTATGTAGAACTCTAGCCTAGTTATAATTAATTTAGCCTTTTACAAATTTCTGCCTTAGATGAAGAAGAATATAACTATATATGCACAATTAGGACAAAAATGTGTACCGCAGCTACCAAAATGCTCAAGAATTTAAATATCAGACAACTTTACTACCCTATGCTTTTCTCTTATTATTATTAACCCACTGGGAGGGAACCGATCAGATAAAGTTTAAGGTTATACAAAACCTCTTGGTATAAAGATGAATTACAGATAGGAGAGAATACAATAAAAAATAAAAGCACTAACAACAATTAACACAGAATGTAAATTGAAAACGTCTGCATGAATGTCTTAATGGCTGATGGATGCGAGACTTTCACTCACGTAGGATCTTCAAAATATTCACAATTCGTACCAAGCATTTGTTTTGTTTTGAACAATGTTTTGGCATCAAGTAGATAGGTTTTCAGTACTGGATTGAATATCTAAAGAGACAAAAAGGTAAGAATATCTAAAAAGACAAAGAATAATAGAAGCAATTTTAATCCCTTCTTTTTACACTTTGTTCTGGAGATTGTCTTTAATTTCTTCTTTGTGGATAAATGTTTTTCTTTCCAATACATTCCGGTTTAGGTTCAGGCCAAAAGAGGATATTAAATTCAGACCTTAAAGTCTTTTTCCTCTACAGAAAACCTATTCCATTTTTGAATCTGCATGAATGTCTGGCCTCTAATGAAGTCATTTACCAGATTCTTACTTCTTGTCGTTGTCTACTATTATTTTTTACCCTTCCACCTTTTTATCCCCCCCCCTTTTTAATATTTTCAGTACTGGATTTGATGAATGAAAGGGTTTTGTCACTGTGTTGTTTATTGTGTATTAGTCTGGATCACTTTTATCACCGCAAACACAACGATCGTGTGAACATAAACCGAACCTATGGAGATAGGTGACAAAGGGCCATGTCCAGTGATAAACTGTTAACTTGAGGTGCGGAAAAGAACGTTCGACGTTTCGTTTCCGAAAGGTTATATCTATCCTGCCAAATTTCAAAGGAACACTTTTTGAGATTTTTTATGGCAAGGTTTAGGGAAACTAATCTTGATGTTGACAGTATTGCCATGAGTACCCTGTCTGGCTGACTGGTCAGTAACCTCGTTCTCTAGTGCACCTGAATGTCCTTTAACCCAGGAGATGAGAACTTCAGTTGTTAAGGAGCTCTAAATGTTGAAGATTTCCCGGGGATAGTTGAGATTGGCTGAAGAACCGTAAGAGCTTGCAGGGACGCTTGTCTGTCTGTACGAATAGTGCATTTTGCTAGGGGCTTTTGTGATGACCAGTGCATGGCTTCTTTCAATGCTACCATTTCATCCTGAAATTATTATTTCTTTATATTCTTGACGATTTAATTTCTTTACCTCCTATAATTAGATGATGACTTCTGTTTTGCAAATTTACTGATATTTCCAGGGCCGGCCGAAGGGCGGTGCAAACGGTGCGACCGCACTAGGCCCCGCGTTTTCTATAAAGGCCCCGCGCAGCTGACTGATTTTGTAAATTAAAAATGCCTTCTAATTTTTTTATTTTAATGAGAATATACATGCATTTGAATATAATCAAGCGATATGTGCACATTCCTCGTCGACCAATCAAAGGCAAAGTTGGGCTTTGGATATCACTACATAGCTAAAAGAGAGTAAGAAAAATAAAAACAATGTGTTTCATCATGCTTCCGGTGTAACGGATGATAGTACATCGAATGTTTGGTGGGGAAATAAATTGAATATTCGTATTTAAAGGGAAGACAAATGTTTAATATAATATATTAAGTACTGAAAATTACTAAATGATATATTTCTTTGTTGTTTGTTGTAATCATACTACTAAAAATTGATCTTAATTTTTTTATGTTATTTTTGTACAATTTCGGATTATGACTAGAGACAGAGATGACGGAAGAAAATAAATGTGTGTATATAATAAATTTAAGAAAACACAGTCAAAGAAAGAAAATTGCTGAAAACAGGAGGAACTCGCTTGCAAATTTTTTAAAAACCGAAAATGTCCAACAAACTGACGAAACATATAATGAACAGTTATTGAAAAATCCAAATCGCGAAAATCAAATTACGCCGTATGACATCCGCGAAAACAGTCCTAACCATCATAAAGACAGCTTTCGTCTTAATGAAGAGGAAAGCCATTATAAGAAAAACTGGAAAAAACAGGAAACATAATTATATAGTAGAGGGAAACCTCTAGACCAGGGATGGCGAACCAATGGCACGCGTGCCATCGATGGCACGCGACACAATATTTTGGGCACGCCACCTATCACAAAATTCACTATGAAGCATTGAGGGTACTATTTGACGGCACGTTTATGATCTCATTAAACATTTTTTTAGAAAAAATGGCACGTTGATACATAAAGGTTCGCCACCCCTGCTCTAGACGATAGATTTTTTGTCAGCGTCGAATAACGAACAAGATGAATTATTCAAAAGATCGTAGCTTCAACAGGATCAACAAAGTGTTGAAAACGAAATGTTGATATCAATGATCCTAGTAATTGGCCTGAAATTATATCTGATAAATTTAGAACGGCTATCATGCAAAATGGTGTGAAATAATGTGCTGTTTTCCGATTGATAAAAATAGCAGAACTTGTTCTGAAATTATTTAAGAAATTAAAGAATGAGGAAAATCAAGAACGAAGATGGAATGGTTACTCTCTTGTGCCACTCTCAAATCAAGTACCACTTCTTTGTGTTGATTTAATGATTGAGTTTCATTTATGTTCGCGATTACAAAATCATGAAATATAATTTATAATCTATATATAAAGTGCTACAATTTAAAAAGCATTTCAAACTGGGAAACACTATGACAGAGAACATGAAAAAATAACTAAAACCGAAACACACTGAGTAAAGTGTGTTTATGAACGAATACTCACTTCAATTTTATATTTATCAGAGCATAATTTGGCTTTCAAGGAAAGTAGCGATGCTTTATATAAACCACACAAAGGTAATTTCTTAGATCTCATAGAATTACTTGCAAGATTTTACCCAATCATGAAACAATATTTGGATCGTTGTATGAAATCAGCATCGCGTTCTTATTTATCTCATAGAATACAAGACGAGCTGATTTCTGCTTTGGATAAAAATAAGTTAGAACGTAAATAATATATTTAATTAAATTAAAATCTGAATTTTTCACAATTTTATTAGTTTGCACTCCAGAGCCATCAAAAACACGTTAAAATTTCAACATTAAAGAAAAGGTGATATATAGTTTTCTTTAAAGAGCGAGTTCTATATTTAGTGAAAGTTGGGATGGAGAATTTTTCGAAAGTAATATTTTTTATAAAAATAACTAGTTAGTTTTTTTCAAATTATTGATTTTTTGAATTAATGAAAAGAAGGACGGTCTGGGAGATTTTATTAAATATCGGATGTTTTTTTAAAACATATACAAAAGCATCAAAACCAGATATATACAAACGTATCCAGGTCGTATGGTCACTTCAGGTAAAAAAACCCGGAATAATAAAACGTTGTGTTATATTGTTAAATGCAGAATTCACAATATTGTCGTCACTACATTTATCAATGTTGTTAAACGTAGAATTTACAATATTGTCAGTACTACATTGATCAACGTTGTTAAACGTAGAAGTTTCAATATGCCGCCTTTTTCTTTTCATCATTCTTTTCATTATTATTAATTTTTGTACCTGTTATTTGTTTTTGTCCTTTTTTAAAAAATAAAATTCACCTCCATCCATCCGAACCGGAAAGGAGCCAAATGGGTCTAAACACGGGGATGCAGGTGGTGTAATGTAATGTAATATTGTCACCACTACATTAATCAGCGTTGTGGGAATATAGAATTCGCAATATTGTTTACACAGTGTTATACAGTATTCGGCTTTTTAATGAAAAATTATTCCATTGAATTTTTTGAAATAAAATCTTAAATAGTATAAATTATTAAGCTAAAACTAATTTTTGTGCCAAAATTTTACGTTTACAAAACTTTTAAAAATTTAGATACAGTAACCGGTATTCCTGGGTATTCACAATAATGTTCAATATTGCCGAAAATATTTTACAATATTCTTGTGCTACTGGGGTAAATCTAGCCCGTCATTGTTCACCAAGAGATTAGCTACTGTTTTATTTCATACATCTTTTAAATTACAACTGCTTTTTGTGATTGATTTTTCTCATTTTAATATATTTTTTTAAAATATTGGAAGAATAGTTAAATGAATAGAAAATATAATTAAGACGGCTGAAATTAATGCGCCCAAAAATCTGAAAACTTATTCTAGAATAAAAGGAAACGCCTATTTGCTTCTGGAAATTTTTTTTATTTTAAGATACAACTCTTGTTTAAAATTTTATTTTTAAAAATATCTTATCACATTCGGTATCTATAAAGAAAATGAAAGGGGAAAAATTAACTTCATTGAATTCATTGACGAAAATTATGAAATGAAATGCTCTTGAATAACTAAAACGACTAATAAATAATAGCTTATAAAACAGAATTAAAACTAAAACAAAATGAAAAAAAGGAATATGAAGACACGCCTATAATTCTCCTGTTATAAAGAATTAGGATAAATGACAGTAAAGGTGGCGTGACCTGTTTAGCAATCGTTGCCATACTTGGCTACAAATGAATCACAATTATCGTCTGCTTGTCGTGGAAAGACCTTGGCAATGAGACGGGTTCATGATACTTGGTGCCTATTTCCTTCTCTCAATGGATACTAATTAAGTAGTGCACAGGGCGATAGAAAAGCCATTATAGCTACCAGCATATTGCTTTTATTATTTGAAATTGTAATTTGATCTATTCTAGAAGTGGAGGTCACGCATATTAATTGTGTTTACTTAGTTAAACGCTTAAGCAATGCTATATTTGAAGAAAAATTAGTCTCAGAAATATACAGAACTTTTCGTCCAAAACTGGCTTAGAAACAATTAAAGGTGTCCACTCTTTTTTTCATATTTGACTTAAAAAGGCGAAATAACGCATGATATTTTTAAGTTTCGGCTTGCACCAAGACTTGTGTCTGGGACATCTTTACTGTCTTTTTCCTTCGTGGCTTCGCCACTGTCTAAACACTGATTCACAGGGCTGGATTAAGTCCTCTAGGGGCCTTCGGCCATGCAAGTCTCGGGGCCCCCTTATTCCCTTCCAAACTTCTGAAAACGATTTATTGATTTTAATTTAATCTCTCTATAAGCAGTTTTAAGTAGCAAATTTTATTAAATGAAGCAACAAAAAATTTAATCGCGGGCCACTTTCAAGAGAGTTGGTTTCAGTATCTCACGCATAAAATTAATCAAAATTAAAATTTAAAAGTCATTTTAAGCAAGATAGTAAAAAAAATCACAAAATTATTTTTTTTAACAAATCCTTAATATTATTTAATTATAGGATACGATACCTTTTAAATTTTAAAGCAGCTTGTTTTCTTAGAGTTATAAAATAACATAATATAAAACTTGCAAAAGGTAATTAATTGGGAATGTTGTCAAAATAACATTCTAAAATTTAAACCATGTTTAACTTCATTTGAATGAGTTCGAGTGCACCGCCCTTGTAAATCAAATGAAAGCACAGCATTTAAATTACTCTAAAAATGCCACAAAAAAAAGTCTCGAGATCTCGGGGCTCCCCAAAGTTGCGGGGCCCAAGGCAATTGCCTTCTTTACCTATTTAATAATCCGGCCCCTCTGATTCACTAATTATTACTTTACAAATTCGTCATTACGCATTTTAATATCCACTGAGTACTAACGATGTGCTGATGGCTATATATATGTAATAATCTTACTTAATTTTATTTCAAATTCTAATATTATATATTTTAAAGTCTTAATGTATTCCAAAATCACTTTTCTTAAAATCCAGTTTCGTTTTATTTCCCGCGCTGGAGATATATTAAATCTCTCGTTTTGGCATATTTATTACTAAAAGAATATACTAATTACTTCCACGCGCCTACACAAATCGCGAAATCAGCGACTTATTGCCCGCGATGCTTTTCCCTAAAACACTTACGTAATTGACTAAAAATAGCCAATATTCCCTTCACTTTGATCACGTGTCGATATGTTAAATCCCTACCTGAGGAAATGCAGGGATTTTCTGTTCGCTTTTTTACTTGAAACTTCAACTACGATGCACGTATGTCTGCCACTCTCCCATAATAAAGGAAAATTACTTAGTAACTCGGCCTGTTTTTTATTTAACGACTGCAACAAAGAAATCATTTTATATATACATAAAATGTTTTCGTAATTGTAGTCATTAACGAGCCGAGTTATTAACTAATTTTCTTTTATTATCCAAATATTTAAGTCATTTTTAAGGAGAGTGGCAGACATACGTGCGTCTTAGTTGAAGTTTTCAAGTCAAAAGAGCACAGAAAATCCCTGCATTTTCTCAGGTAGGGATTTAACATATAGACACGTGATCAAATTGAAGGGAATAATAGTTGTTTTTAGTAAATTACGTAAGTGTTTTAGGGAAAAGTCCAGCGCCAGAAGGACGCCGAATTCGAGATTTATATGTGCGCGTAGAAACGATTAAAATATTCTTTTAGTAATAAATATACCAAACGAAAGATTTAATATACCTCCAGCGCGGGAAATAAAACGAAAATGGAGTTTAAGAAAAGTGATTTTGGAATACATTAAGACTTTAAAGTATGTAATATTAGAATTTAAAGCAAAATTAAGTGAGATTATTACATATATATATAAAATTATAATATTTATATACTATGCTATATTATTTATTTATATTTATCCATTTGTTCATGTCATAATATATGAAGCACAAAAAAAGGGTGACAACCAGTTTGGCGGTCAGAATACCAAAATGGCCGCTTAACCGTTGGTCGTTGTTTATTTATGCTTGGTGAATACTTCTTTGAATGACTTGGATGGTAGTTTAAGGCACTCCACGAATATGTTCATCCTAAAAAGTAGAAATATCTCAGAAAATTGCAATGAAGAAATTCTTTAAACCAGTGAAAATTAATGTCATCGGAAATATTTTATTATGTAGGGAATGGAACCTGATTATTTTGAAAAATTATTTTCTAAATTTCATATTATTATACTGAATTTCACTTCAGTCTCAATCCATGCAATTATTATCTTGCAGACAATTTATTGTTTCTTTTTATTTTTTAAAAGGTTTCAGCTCAATAGCCGAAAATAGCTGCTAAATATTAATAAAAACAATATCATTCCAGATGTAACATAATCAGGAAAAAAGTTGAAAATTAACAACCAATGAAAATAAGTGTAAAGAAATTTGTAGAATAATGTAGAACTCTGACGTTATTGTGTGATAACGTCACAAATAACGACATTTTCGTGGAAGAAAAAAAATTAAGAATTTTAAATCTTACAAATATTTTTGCCATAAATTATGCTCATTTAAATTATTTCCCCTTTTGCGGTTTCGTGGAAAATAATTGCTTCATAAATATTCAAACAACCAAGTTTTATTTGAATTGAGCTTAGGATATTGATATCGAGGAAAGGGGAAATATTTAAAATTTAAAAAATATTTGTACTTTGTGATTCGAATTTTAAATAGCTTGTATCATATTTACGGTTTCTGTTCGATAAATAAATGAAAGAATTATACTTTCTAATTGAAAACGCATTTTTATAATTATAAGTTTTTATTCAACTTGAGTGTCTTGTCCACAAATCTTGAGATCGATTTCTTACCCACTTCCAATCGAGCTACAGCTTTGAAGTTTAGCACAGTGGTGGGTTTCTGGAGACAATACTATATTATGCAAAAAAATTTGCAATCTATACCTATTTTAAACCTAACAAAATGATATTAAAATGCTAGCCCTATATTTGGACGATAAAGTTTGGAAGGTGGTAACCTCACGTTACGTAGGGTTGCAACAACACCGCTAGACGACACACAATAGAAGGGGGCGCGCCTGTGAATCATCCCCATTTCGGAGCAGCTTGAGGGTCAAAGGTCAGATCGTGGAAGTGAGTCTTGTTTCGTCTCTCGGTCTGTGTCGCACTCTTTTCAAATTCATAATATGTAATATTCGTAACAAATATTTAATATGTGTTTTATATTGGAGAATTCGGTAATTGAATTTGGCTTGCTATGCCTAACATGTCGTGTGTATTCGTGTCAGCCGTCACTAAAAAGTAGAAAATAAAATAAATTTAAAAAAAGGTATAAGCTTTTATTCATGCGCGAAAAATGAACGCAAAAGCTGAAAATAATTTTTCTGATTACAATATAATGCATGGTTCGAATAAAAGTGTGGGCGCCTTTACCTTCTAGGAATATTCCATTTGTTTAAGGAAATATACACAAAATATAAGGTGCTGTATGAGGCTCCCACGCTTTTATTCGAACCATGCATTTTATTGTAATCAGAAATATTATTTTCAGCTTCTGCGTTCATTTTTTCGCATGAATAAAAGCTCATACCTTAATTTCTTTTAAATTTACTTTTTAATGATACATTTCGCCTATCGCAAACGCATTAACTAAAATATTTCAACCACAGCTTTATATGATAACTTCTGACATAGTTCTCTCTTCATGTCATTTGTGTTCAAAAAATAAATAAATAATTAAAAAATTTTGGTGTAAAATTCAGCTAAACGAAAGCAAAAACTATATTATCTTAAAATCCATAATTTCATGGAGCATAACTAGATAACATTCCAACCAACAGTGCAATGAAAACATTCTCCAAGAAATAAATTTAAAAAACCCATCAGAAATGTAAAACAATTTTCCAAAATTTAAAAATAAATAGAGATTTCAGCTGTTACGCACCGTCCAGTTTTAATATCATTTTAAGCTTTTAACGATAATGAATAATTGACACTAAAATTCTTTATTTAATCGGATTATTCCGCTAATCCAGTGATCCTAAGTAGTGCGCCCCCTTGTGGTAAGAAATAACAAAACGAGAGACACGAAATCTTAAAAAGAGGCTCTTGAAACCAAAATGGGAAATATCTATATATTTAAAATAACTGGCAATACTAATTGTTGCCAACCCAGTCCCCAAACACTGTATCGATTTCTCCAATTTTCATTTCATATGAAAGTTGGTGACCCCAAAATATGGGTCATAATCGTCACGTCCTCCCCCACAGTCCTCTGTTTTCGAGAGAAATCTCAAAAACACTGCTTCACTGCACTTTCTTGGGGGGGGGACCTTGACTGAGTCCCCCTGCCCCAACCACTATACCGATTTCGCCAGTTTTTATTTCATATGAAAGTTCACGACTCCTAGATACGTCATCAATGGTCGGTTCCCTCGACAGTCCTCCATTTTTGAGAGCAATCTCAAAAATATTGCTTCACTGTACACTATATATGGGGAAAAGCCTTGACTGAGTCCCCCAGACCCAACCACTGGACTGATTTCGCCACTTTTCAAGTGTAGCTACAGGCTGTTAATCTATATTCGAAGTTGATCTCTTCTTGACCTTGCCCTCCCAGCGACTTTTGATTTCTGTATAAATCAGAACTTTTTGAAATCATTTGCGTGTAACACATGTGAATAAATCCAATCCGCTTCTATAAAGGAGCGAATTGTAATTTAAGTATATCAGTTTATCTCACTATTTACATATCTTAATATAAATAAAAGTCATTGTGGGTATGTATTTATGTTTGTATCTATGTTCCACATCTCCTCCTAAACCACGACACTGATTTCAACCAAACTTTGCACACTTATTAATTAAGACAAGGGGAAGGTTACTGTCAACTTTTTAAAGCGCAAAAGTTAATTAAACAGTCAGTTAATTAAAAAGTAACCGAAACCGTTTTTCCGCTGTAAGTTCGGAGCAAATTATCCCTCGAAAATTATTTTTATACCATGTTAAAGTTCAAAATTTTACCTTTCTAATGATATCAATTTTATATCTGTGACATTTTTCCTTCAAATTTTATTAATTTTTCAAAATTTAATAAAAAGTTGACACGCAGACGATTTAAAAATAAATCAAATTTAATGATACTAGAGTTGATACGGATGAGTTGCTAGGCAACGGTGTAATTACTTTGGCATTATTTTTTCTGTTAATTTTTTTTCAAATATCGTTT
Source organism: Araneus ventricosus (assembly GCA_013235015.1). Lineage (NCBI taxonomy): Eukaryota > Metazoa > Arthropoda > Arachnida > Araneae > Araneidae > Araneus > Araneus ventricosus. Next base: position 15,193 of record BGPR01012966.1, on the reverse strand, counting down.
GGCAATGTTTTCATTGGTTCTTAAGGAATTCTAAAGCTTATTTAATTAGATTAAAAAATCACTGCAGTTCATATTACCTGTCATTTTTACCTGCGTTTCCTAAGAAATAATAAATCCTTAATAATATATTAAATGAGAAAGTGTGTCTGTCTGTTTGTTACGCTTTCACGGCCAAACTACATGTGGAATAACTTATTTTTAATGTCAAACATCACGTGATCACAAAGAAAGCCGCGATTATGTGATCTTTCTGAGAAAATAAACAAATAATTTATTTATGGAATAATAACTGAAATTACTCAATTCGAAGCTTGATTTTCATTTTTCGAGTTTGCATTCTATTTAATTTTAGTTATTTATATTTGTATCTTTTCCATATCAGATTTTATTCAAGAAGCTGTCACAGAAGCTGTCGATAAATTGACGCCGGGACAGAAATCTGTTGATAGATATGATATAGCTGCAAGAGTTTTTAGATTAAAATTTAGAAACTAATGTTAATTACAACTAAAGGAAAATATGCGAAGGTATACGTATTTTCTTTTATTTACTCTTTTAAATGCTAGAAGTGGATGACATATAGCATGATGGATGATATATTCCGCAGATTATAAGGGCCTGATGATACCATTGAGTACAATGATGTAATTTACAGTAACGGAGAACATCTGGGGAATAGGGAATGGTTGTTGAATTGGCAATTTTGGCACTGATTAATGAAAGTTTAGGTCAGATAAATAAAAAAAATGTCACAAATGGAGGGAGGTATTACAGAATATCTACCTGTGAATACGCTAATGGGAAATAACAAGTAACATCAACTTCTTCATATAACAGATAACAATTTCTTCAACTCCTTAGAATTGTCAGGGGGACCTTTCAACAAGCTGAGATTAAAAGTCGATGTGCCAGTACTATCGATACGTAACCTCGATGTACCGAGACTGCACACGGTTACAAATTGCACACCTAGGTCCAAACGTCGTGAGAGTGTTTAAAAACGAGAGAATGTTTTAATTTCACGCATTCCGACAATACTGAAGGATTTACCATCCAAGTTAAGAAGGTAACAATTCCCTTTAAAATTAGCATTTGCCAGGCTCAGGGCCAGGCACTCAAAGGGGCAGGCGCACATTTGGGAAAACCATATTTTTCTCATGGGCAACTGAGAAGTGTGGCGTGTATATGAATATGTGGAGTGTTCACGTGTGTCCAGACCACAAAACCTCTACATCCGTGCCAGAAACGTAAAACAAAAAAACGTAGTATACAAAAGTGTGTTAGCATAGAAAAACAAATTACCTAACTGTAACAGCATACACTCCTGTTAATCGTCCAATTATGTATTATAAACCGTCAAAACCTTTAATTTCCCCTTTCAACATGTAACGAAACATTTACATTCGTGAATTTAAAAAATTTAATAATTCAAATTCTTCGCGCACGAAGTAGCGGGTAACAGCTAGTACTTATTAAAACAGGAGAGCAATAACAATTGTATAGATTGAGCTCTACTTCTACGTTGCCCGAGACAAGACGATTTGACTGATGTGGTAATTTAAATTCCCGTTTTAAACCTAGACGGTATTTGAGGCTGACTTGGCAATTTTGAACCGTGGTCAAATGGCAAAATCAACACCAAAACTAGCATCCCACTTTACAGACTTCTTCTCAACATTAACATCAGGACGTTTGACAGATGACGGCAGATTTATGCCCACATATACGGCGGATCTTCAGTGGAAATTTGGTCTCGAAACTTTCCGTTCCTGAAGCAAAAAATTCGACCATCAGATCACGGCGGCCAAGAGCCATGAGAGTTAATATCTACAGTATTAAAATTCGACGTGTATGCATGTATGAGGATATCTTGTCACAAACCGCTGAACGGAGAAGCGCCGAAAGTACCAAAAGATGGGGAATAATCCAAGGAATCCATTTTGACCGTTTAAATTCCAAAATTATAATTAGAAGAAAAGATATTAAGTAAAAATTAATTTACAGCAATACTTTTCATTGTTGCAGCGCATTTCAAACCGTTTTCATTGTTTAAACAAATATTTAATTGCGTGTTTCTATTTCATCGTTGAAAGCTGCAACAATGCAATATGGATCTTGCAACAATGTGATATGGATGGCGTTGTGTGTGGGTTTTGGTAATTGATTTAAAGAAACAGGGAAAATTAAATCATTCAAATAGGGTTTTTGCTAAAAATGTTGTTTTCCGTGAGATTTTACGTTGAGATTTCATGCATGCAGTGCATCTTCCTTCGTACGTATATACTTCAGTTCGAATTTATTGTAGTTACATTTGTTTAATTACATCAGGGATGGAGAGTCGAGGAGTCGGCCTTTTTTGGAGGAGTCAGAGTCGGTTAAAAATGGAGTCGGAGTCGGTTTTAATACCATGTTTTAATTTATAAACTTTGGAAGTATAATTGTTCATTTTAAAGTTGTATTAATTATTGTACGGTTTATTGTTTAAAAGTTTAAAATAAAAATTTCTTTTTCCAAACCTCTTGTGTTTTCATTCAAATCATACTATTTTAAGGCAATAAAGAGGCTTGATTTGAAAGTTTTAATTCAACAATATAGGATTCAAAGGCGATATTTCTAGAAAAATAGGCATTATATTTGTAGTTACTCTGGGTTATTTCCTTCCGTCCGTACTATAGTCAGACAAAAAATAATTCCGGAATTGGATAGACCATTCATTTCGCCAGGATACGGTATATATATATTTTTTAAACATAATAACGATTTTTTGTATTTTTTCGATTTTTTTTAAAAATTAGCCGATCTCGACTCGTTTTCGTGGACGGAATGTTTGAACCGCTCTTTCTCCTTTTTTTTTTTATATAGGAAAGAATGTTGGACATGTGGCACGTGACCTCACTTCTCTCCGCCAGAGAATGACGCATTATTCGAGATAGCCCGTGCAACGCCGGGCCACGCAAATAGTACCTGTACTAAAAGCCGAATATAGTTGATTAACATTCTCCATCACCGGCGAGGAGTAAAAGCCATCATTTCTGCTTCGTAACGTTACGAAAATCGTCCAGGGGGTGTGCGGCGTAAATAGTTCAACAGGCTGAATAATGGAAGACGACGCTTTATTCCGCGAATATTGCAGGAAATACAAATCACATGTAGTAAAGAAAACAGCAATTGTACAAATTAGCAATACAAGCAGACTGCAAATCGCTAATAATAACAGAAACAGCAGTAACAATAGCGCTCAGAGTCTAACAGCTGACCAAGTTACACTGTGAACGAGACTCCAGAGAGATTATTCCCTCGCCTGGCCTCCTTCGATATTTATAGTTTTCCGACAGGGCGTGACGTCACATGGAATATTCCAGAAGAATCTCCGTTCCTAATAGAGATAGAGTGTAAATTCTTGTATTTCCTAAACCCTTCATATTGTCGCCAAGTCGCTAAAGTGGTTGTCAAATTTGTCGCTGAGGTCTGGGGTCATTGGCTTCCATCCAATACGAATCCCTGTAAGTCTCTCTTTCCAATCTTAAGACTAACATGGCAGGGAGAGAATTACAGTTTTGTCACAGTAATTTAAATCTAACCAGCGGCTCTTCGACTTTCCCGTACACTATACAATGTAGTACGTTTTGCGTTTCGCTTTGTTACAGAGTGCAAAAAATCGAGCATGTATTTTGAACCTTTTCCTGTTGATCAAAAATTTGATTCACATCCACAATTTTGGTGTCATGATCACAGGCCAAATGTTGTTCATCTATCTCACTTCGTTTATCGTGTTCACTTACCCACCGAAAGTCTATCCGTTGAGAGATTGGGTTCGAAATTAGACACAAATTTACTATTTTATTAAAAAGATAATATATTAAAATTCATGTATCTACCTTGTTGTGTTTTTGAGTAATCGCCTTCACATGCGCACGGGCAGAGGGACAGACAGATAGGCTTCTTTTTGACACATTTCATCGAAAATTTGACATAGATCAGCAATTTTGCTGTTTAGACCACGTACCGAATTTCATTCCACGAGCACGTTCCGTTTTTGACGTAATCGTTTTCACAGACCGACAGAGAGAAGCCATTATTTGAAAAATTTATATATATTTTTTCGTACTCAGGGAGGTCTAACACCTGGATATTCATCAAAATGAAGGTCGAGGTCGAATATTTTCGACGATTTCATTACTTTCTCTTTGTACACTTCGTATACGAGAAAGTAAGAAAGGAATTGGTTATGATTAATCCTTTAAACCTTAGAACGTACCACGAATCACCTAAATCATGCGATCATGTGTTTTTACGATGGTTTTAAAAATATCACCGCCATCAAATTTACTCTTGAATCATTCAAGTACAATACCCGGCAGCTGCTGAGTTTCATAAGCATTTTCCTGTTATAAAAAATCGTAACTTAATGAGACTCACGTGAAATTACCTGAGCGGACTTTTATTACCCGCCACCTGTACAATCTACAAAATTACGGTCATAATAAGAAATACATTTTTTCCATCATTCGTGTTCTTGTCTATTGACATTCACATTGCTCGTTGGCAATTGTCTAAAAGTGTACACATTTACTGAGAAACTTCTGTTTCGTATTCAAAAACGAATAAAAAATAATTTAATAGTCTTTATGAGCATAGTTAAATATTTTACTGTAATACGTTGAGATTATTAGTATCATGTTATAGTTAGTAAATCGTGACATTGAAATTATCTGTTTATTCTGAAAGCGGATTGAGCGAACCACAGCCTTATGAATAAAAGAGTTCTGGCAAGTTACAGTCTTCTTTAAAAAATCTGCTGTATTTTTCATATTTGATTGTTACAAATCATTCTTCAATAAAAATTTGAATACTTGTCTAAGAAACTGGAACTTGGAAAAGTTATTGGATCCAATAAGATAAGTTTTATTGAAGATATATTATACGGTATGACGCAACAAGTATTTTTTCCCGTTTTCAAATAATTTCTAGGGCCGCGGTGGCCTAGTGGTAAGGTCTCAACCTCGGGACCGGAGGGTCGCAGGCCCGAAACCCGATTCCACCTAAGATCCGCCGTGTATGGGGCCTGTTTCAAGCTAAATCATACGTAGTGGCCAAACGTCCCCTCGTTGGTGTGGCGCTGAAGTTTGGAGAGGGGGTGCCAGCTCAGGTGTCGTACTCGTCATCTGACCGCGGTTAAAAATTACGAGGTCCGTCTCTAAATAGCCCTCGTGTTGCTTCAAGGAACCGGGATGTTAATATAACCTAACCGTCAAACTAATTTCGTGCGATTACGGAAGTTTACTGAGCTGTGGGTAGAAGCTGATTTCATAGAATTTTATAAAAATTGAAACTTTCTCAACAGCATTATCGATCACTTAGGTTCTTTTATGTTGTCACTGTGCTTTATTAGTCTCGGGTTAGTTCCAAAAGCGTGACTTGAGTTGTCATATTTTCTGAACGAGTTGAGCACTGCGATCTTAATCATATTCAGTAGTTGAAGGCGAAGAGGAAAGATCAGCTCAACTGTTGAAAATGCCTCCATTAAATATGAACGAATTTAGAGCTTAGATAATGTCGCGTTGTCTGATACTCCTCCGGAAACAGTGACGAGTCCGGGGGGGGGCTATCGGGCTGCATCTCCCCCAGAGCTAAACCATAATTCTTGATTTTATTTAAAACTAGCTGTACGTGCACGGCGTTGCCCGTGGAATCGGGACTTCAACAAAATAAAAAAGCCCACATACAATTACATAAATGAAAGTTTTAAAAACGAAATCAAAACAGAAATATATATATATTATTGAGTTGGTCCGCCTCTTTTTCCTCTCGACCGAGTACCGTTAAATCCAAAACAATGTTAAAAAATTACAATGTGATATTTATTACACCGCAAGCAAAGTATGAAAGGCAAAGAAATAAGTTAAGACACGCTTAAAAATAATAATCGAAGTCATCGAGTAAATAAATCATCTCCTCGCAGAACGCGAATGTAATGACGTCACCCTGGCCCGTCAGCCAATGAAATTGCCCGAAACGCTCCGGAGAGCTCTCGCAGGCGGAAGCTTCGCTAGAGGAAAAATATCGTTCAACTACCAGGAAAAAATTAATTTAAAAAAAACGGGAAAAGATATTTTAACCATTTTTGTTTTAAATCCGACAGAACCGTTGCAGTTATAAGCTGAAAAATTTTCAAAATGATATCTTTATTAGAACATCGGATGCAAGAGTTTTTAGGATCCCAGAAAATTTTATTTTTGAAAAGTGACTATTTTTAAAAAAATTCCCAAAATTCAGTAAATTACGTTAGAAATTCGAAACTAACTTCATTAGAATGGAAATCGTGTGCTCTTTCCAATGGTTTATCTATTTCTTTCGTACAATTATTCAAAACCATTCTATTGAGAAATTAGTGCGAAAAATTAACCAAAACAACGCAAAACATTAAATAAAAGATTTTCTAGATTAAATTTTAAAATTTCGGCTTCGAGGTGCATTGAGTCAGCATTACGACTACCTGTGTGCCAAATTTCATAGCTGTAAGTGCGATAGATTAATCTGGACATCGCAGACACACACACACACAAACATTGCCTTTTATAAGTATAGATCACTACAAGTGTTTGTTATTAATTCCCCCTTTTAAAAAAATAATAAAAACGTGATAACATTGCCTTCTGGCTTCACAGGCTCGAAAATTTTTCCTATTTTTCTAGTCATTCCACTTGTACTTGTAGCGTTGACGCGATCGAAGACCTTTTTGTCTAGCTATTTAATTGTATTTTTTATTAAATTATCGAAATTATAGTAGTGTTCTTTGTGATTCGTACTGTCAGGTGAGTGAAGTCTGTAAGGTTAAGGTGTTTTGGCTTATATAAGCCATGATGTTTGACATTCATCGTGACGATACCAAATTTTTTTGACCCAGGAACGATATCAGTGAGATACCCAGAAAAGTCTCGGCTGTGATCAGTGGCGAATCCAGGGGGGGGGGGGGGGGTGGGGCCAGAGCTAAACCAGAATTCTCGATTTTATTTAAAATCACTACAACTGTTTGTTCTTGATTTCCCTTTCTTTAAAAAAATAATTTTAAAAAAATGACAACATTGCTGTTTGGCTTGACAGGCTCGAAAATTTCCCTGCTTTTCTGGTCATTCTACTTGTACTTATAGCGTTGACATGGTCGAAAACATATTTTGGCTACTTATTTCATTGTATTTTTATTAAATTATCGAAAGTATTGTAGTGTTCTTTATGATTCTTATTGTCAGGTGAGGAAAGTCTGTAAAGTTAAAGTATTTTGGTTTACATAAGCCATGAGGCATGACATTCGTCACGCCGATACAAAATTTTTATGACCTCAGCCCCTCCCAGACCCAAATTCTGGATTCGCCACTGGCTGTGATCAAAGATTTAGGAGGATCAACGAGTGTTTAGAAATAGTCTGTAGTATTTTGACCACCCACAGTGTATACTAATTAGTTACTGTAATTAAAATACTATTTAGTTTAAAAAAGTTAGCTAAACGATATCAATTACAAAACATAAGTAATGTACTAATCATGAAAGTGAATAATAAAATTGAATGCGTATGTCTATAAGCGCTCAACATGGCAGACCACTGGACCTAGATTTGGCACAAATATATTTTGGTGGGTGGAAATGTGCACCTCGGAGCGATTTTTTGTGAAATTTTAATTAGAATCTTAATGAATTAAAAATTCAGCAAAATTATGGTGTTTTCGTCAATAACTTCCGGAAATCACACAAATATCATTTTTTACTTCATCTTAAAATTCAAAAATCGGCTTTTAAAGAGACAGATCAGAACAGACAGAAGATGTCGAAGACATCTTTTTAATGACACCAATTTAGTCGGGCAAGTTTCCTTAATTTCGGAAATTTAAAAAAAAAATATTTTTATGCGTGGTTTGCAACAATATTTTTCATTGTTGCAATGAAATTTAAGCAGTTTTCATTGTTTCTGCAAATACTAGCTGCGTGACCCGGCGTTGCACGGGCAATCTTGAATAATAGGATATTCCCGGGCGGAGAGAAGTGAGATCACGTGAGGCCTTCGGATCCATATTTTTTCATATGCCCGGCTCCGTTTTTTTTCAACAAATATTGTCACTTACTTTCTCCAAGAAATGTAAATGTTCCTTCAAATCTAGTCTTTTTATTACTAATTTTCATATGCCCGCCTCCGATTTATTTTTTTACATATATTGTCGCTAACGTGAACGTTACGTTCCCCCCAAAACGTATTCTCTTTTCTTTGTTCTTCTGTTTCTTCGGCTCTTCTGTATGGCCCGGCGTTGCACGGGCTAAATCGAATAATACCTGAGGTCACGTGACACATGCCTAAGTGTGTTATAATATTGTTGAAGTGTGTTGTATTAGTGTTTTCACCTCCTGCTTCATCTGGGTGTAGATGAGAGGTCCTGTGATAAATCTGGCCATGAATTCTGAAGCAATACGCTCCTCTCCCTGTAGACGGTACAATCTGTGCACCCATTGAAGCACTGGTACGACCTTATGTTATTTTGAAATGCACTGATAATTCACCGGAGCCATCCATCAATCCTTTCATTCTCACTGGATAAACTGAAGCCTGCTCAATTATATTTCCATTATGACAACAATGAGTGTAAATTCCTCTGGTATTCTTTTCATCCCGGAAATACAACCCTCCGCATTTCAGACAGAGATTGTCCATTTCTCCACAGTTGTGTTCTTCAGTTCAGAACAGTTCTAGCTGCATAAAAAGTTTGTATCTGATGTTGATTTTGTCCTTCAATAACATTCAGACGGCGTTGTCTTGCATGTTGTACCATGGCTGACAATCGGCTATTTCTTTGTTCGTCTGTTCCTTCGGCTCTTCTCTCCTGGCTACGTTGTCCCATTACTGCCAATCGGCTATTTCTTTGTTCGTCTGTTTCTTCGGCTCTTCTCTCCTGGCCACGTTGTGCCCTA
>BGPR01012965.1:0-43152 GCA_013235015.1 Araneus ventricosus | reverse complement strand
ATCCGGGAAATTCAGTAAAATACTCTTGATATACCAAATGCAGTAGAGTATCGACTCTGGGTGCTCTGTGAACGCATACGGAAAGAGTTAGCGGCGATTCGCACGGTACAATGGCGAACAATTAGAGGATAAAAAAGAAGATATCTGAGTTTGTTTCTATTAATTAAGGTGTTGTATTTATTCTTTAAGTCCTATTCGGATACTTCTTTTAAGTTAGGAATAAACATTAGTTGCGTTTCTGATTCTCAAATGTTATTTTCCCTTCCTTCTTCAGTAAAAAGTGTTTACAAAATTAAAGAAAGTTATTCGGATTATCCGAAATTTTGGATTCCCGGGGGTCTACTGTGCTCTAATATAAGCAAGTAAGATGGAGATACGTGCACGCATCCATTTGCCTTGTTTACATTGTAACACACGTTTGTTAAAGCGTCACTCCTTTGTTATAAGAGGTAAGATTTTAATCCCTTCTTTTTACACTTTGTTCTGGAGATTGTCTTTAATTTCTTCTCTGTGGATAATTTTTTTTCTTTCCAATACATTCCGGTTTAGGTTCAGGCCAAACGAGTATATTAAATTCAGACCTTAAAGTCTTTTTCCTCTACAGAAAACCTATTCCACTTTTGAATCTGCATGAATGTCTGGCCTCTGATGAAGTCATTCACCGGATTCTTACTTCTTGTCGTTGTCTACTATTATTTTTTACACGTCCACTTTTTTATTCCCCTTTTTTTAATATTTTTATTTATTTTATACTTTCCTGCAATTTTTTCCTGGATGATGCTGCACTTGCGCACACCAATTAAATTGCTTCTATTATTCTTTGTCTTTTCAGATATTCTTACATTTTTGTCTCTTTAGATATCCAATGTTAATATAAGCAAGTGTTTAAAACATCTCTCTCATTATTTTGGACATTTTAGCGGTTAATATATTTCACAATTCCGTATCATATATGTTACAGAAATCTGAAATCAATTCCCTTACAAACTCACTACCAGATGGCGCCAAAATCATGGAATCAAAAGTTAATGAAATTAATTGACCGAGCAATTTAGTTTTGTTCAGTTATACTATCCTACGGCCAGAGAATAACCCTGAACAGGGTTGCCGCAAGTAGACTAGTCGAAGAAAGGAGGGAATCGGGTATAAAATCGACCGAAACATTTCGCAAACTAAGCGCACTTCGATCGGAGAGGAATTCGTTTTCGACCGAAGTACAAAGTGGAATGAGAATTCTGCAGGTTATATCCTCGCCAAATGATTTAAAGCCCTTTTCTTCACCCCCAAAATGCAGTGGAATAGCCCGTTGCCATAACAACCGCCATCGCCATGTCTGGTGTTTGGGGTTTTCTCGTGGCGGTAGGACAGTATTAGCGTCCCGTTTTGAAGGAAAACGGGACTATTTTGGGACAGACATTGTCATTCTGACCCGCTGACCACACCTCAGCTGGCATTCCCTCTCTAAATATCGGCACCACACTAACTGGAGATCGGTTGGCCCGACGGATTCATCGTGCACCTGGCCGATCTTCAGTGGAATATGGTCTCGAATCCGGAACCCTCAGTCTCTGAAACTCAGACCTTACCAATCAGACTGTAAATGAAAGCAATACGCAGTCACAATGCGTTGATAGATTTTCATCGAATTCGTCATGAATGTGACTTGAGAAACGGCATATATATGTACGATTTTCATCGAATTCGTCATGAATGTGACTTGAGAAACGGCGTATATATGTAAGATTTTTCTTCGAATTCGTCATGAATGTGCCTTGAGAAGCGACTTATATATGTACGATTTTCATCGAATTCGTCATGAATGTGACTTGAGAAACGGCATATATGTAAAGATTTTTATTTTTTAATCCTGTTTGAAGATGGTGGTCGTTTTAATGATTTCAGTGTTTGGCGGGTTTGTCACCATTAAAACATTTTGGGCCATTTTGATAATGACGAGGCATTTAATTGTTAATTTTGATAAAAGAAAAGGTTTAATTGTAACATTGAGAATATAGATAAAAACAGAGACTTGTGTAATTAATACGCGTTCGGAAGAAAAAAAGCCAATCCTTTGAAGACTGCGACGAAGAAGGAATAGATCGTCGCTTAACAAGCAACGTCATCTATCTCAATTTTTTGAAGTTTTAAAGAGGAAAAAAGAACTGAATTATTCTCAACCAAAAACGAATATTCCTGAATTTTTTTAACATCTGGTATGCACATAAGACCGCAAGTTTCTACCAGATGTGAAAAAATTCAGAAATATTCGTTATTGGTTGCGAAAAATTGAATATTTTCTTCCTTTGAAATTTCAAAAAATTGAGATTGGTGGTGTTGCTTGTTAAGCGGAGATATAAGAGATCATATTTGAAGGAAATTATTTATTTCTAGCCTTGGCGTATGAGTTCAACGGCACAGAAGATGGCACGTCGTTGAAAAACTGTTTCGAAGTTCTCTGGAAAAACTGTGTCGTGGAAAAACTGTTCAAACTTCGGGCATGTCTCGTCACAGTGTAAGCGTGAAAGGGAAGAAAAAACACAAGAAAGGAGCAGGTTCGAGTCTGCGCCGTAGATTTTTCTTGAAAACCTCGGGATAAAATCATAAAACGAGTATTTCGTATTAATATGTAATTCAATTATCAATCTCTTTAATACAGTATTTACACAGAGTTGTAGAATGGTTAAAGAATAGATAAATCACAAGGTACCAGAGACCCTTGCTACATGCGATAAACTTGTGATTTATTTATTCTGTAACCATTGTACTACTCTGTGTAAATACTGTATTAAAGAGATTGGTAATCAAATTATATATTAATACGAAATACTCGTTTTATGATTTTATCCCGACGTTTTCACGAAAATTCTCCGGCGCGTACCCGAACTGCGACTTTCTTATGTTTTATTTAGAGTAGCTTTGGATGGCGCCATCTGTTGACGGTATATAGAACTACATTTCGCGTATGCGCAGTAAAACATTATTTACTACAAATGCTCATATTTCCTGTAATATTCAAATTTTAATATAATGTTTCTTTTACGTATTGTCAAGTATTCTGTAAGTTTCGTACAATTCGAAAGAAACATCTGCATGTTATATCAAAAAACATGCGGAGTTGGAAATTTTCAATTTAATACCGATTTTTACTTATATTCTGATATATATTTTTATTGTCTCACTTTGGGTCCGAGTAATAATCCTCGAGCTCTTTAAAATGACAACAGAATCAACCTCCTAGCTACACTTATTTATAACCTTACATAAAGATAATTAGTAACAATCACGCGCATGCGCCTACACTGGGTACGATGAAGTCACAGACAAAACAAATACTATACGATAAACTGTTACAGACATGATCTATCCGTTGTGGGGTCGGCCATTTTTTCCGCATTATTAGTCTCGTAGTTATTAACTATTCAAATCTGACGGTATTTTGTCACACAAGAAAGTTCGACCAACTATCACTGGAACGAGCGGAGAGACGTTTTCACGTTAAAAAATGTTTTGCGGGGGGACGCGAGTTTCATTGTCACAGAACTTGTAGATTAACTCGCAATTATGTTGTGAAACTATTAAAATGATGTGCTCTCATCGAGAACACACCAATGTTCAAAATTTGAATTCATGGGTAATCGAGCGACACACCGATTCAAAAATTCCATCTGTATTAAAACATGAAACGAGTTCAGCAAAAGCGATTTAAAACTTTCAAATTAAAATTAAATGTATACATTAAGCGACATTTAAGTTCCGAAAATATGAAAAAGATGCATAGTCATCGACAACACACATGTGTGCATAATTTGAGAACGGTTCATAATTGGAAGTGACGCCCATCAGGAAAAGGGTGAAAAATCAACGGCAAAATTCCACCAGCACTGACATGAAAGAAGTCATGGTCAACTAAAAAGAAATGGAAAGCTCCCTAGTGATTTCATCTCTCGCCACAATTTCAGGAAAGGGAAGAAAAACAAATATCAGTGATATCTCGTATTTTATCTCTTTACTGATCTTCGGTCAATTGGAACCACAAACAGAAGTAGATGTAGAGCCGCAGCCTCGGGACAGAAGAAACTCAGTTCACCCCCGACTGGCAGAATTTTTCACTGCTTCAAAAAGAAGAAAGTACTTATTTTCTCCCGCTTTCTCAAATTCTCTGATAGATAGACTTCTTTCGCTTTTTTATAGAAAGAAATTATTTCAATTCGCAAAAAATTCGACCTCGAAATTTCGATGAGTTTTGTTACATTCAAGTCCCGTTTTGAAGCAACCAGAAGGCCTTCTTGGGATCATAATTTCGGCCCTCGGTCAGATGGATAGTGTGATTTGAATATGTTTCAGACTGAATAGTGAAAAGAAAATAACTTTTATTCACTGAGCACTTGTTTTTTTGAAATAAGACTGATATTGTGAAACGTCTTTAACAGATGAAACTGCTTAAGGTATCCGACTGATTCCAAATCGTCGTTTTTGATGAAATTATCAAAAACAATTTATGACTTAATTTTATAGCCTGTTTAATACGCTTTCTAAAACTGTCTCACTTTTAACTCCACGTGAATTACAAATGGAGTTACAGCTGTTTTATTACCGAACTGTAAGCATTATTTTATGTTGCGTGAAAACTTTAAATGCGTTTTCTGAGAAATGATATTTTTGAGGAAAACTCGACCGTAACAATGATTTCTTAAGAGGTTATTCAAGTATTGATGTGAAATTTTCTGAGATTGTTTCCTGTAATATGCTCGATGTTTTCCTCTAAAAACTAAGGTCAATTTTAAAATCGAGTATTATTTTTAAGCGCTTAAATATAAACGAAAAGCATTTTTTAGTAAAAATTACCAGTTTCGTAACTATGTTCGGCTATATTTCAAAACTATTTTGAAGTACAAGAAATATTTTAGAGCATAACACAGATAACTGTCATAAAAATGTACTTCCACAAGGATTTATGTATATTTAGAATGTGATTTTGTCTATGGCTGTTAGCGTAAGGCAAATATTTTAGTCATCTTTCTTCAAATTTCTCAGTTTTTTAAACAAAATATTATTTTGAAAGCCTAATTTTACAATATTTTCATAGTTTTAAAACATATGCAGTTAAAAAATAACATTATATATATATATATATATATATATATATATATATATAAGTTATTTTTCAAAAAAACAGTCGGATACCTTAAACTGCTTTTATGTATAGGTAGTTGTTTTGATAGTTGTTTAAGTTTATTATTCATTTATTATTGATATTTTTCATTTTCAATTCTGTGCATTTCTGGAAATTGTAAATTGATTTCTAATTTTGTTTTTCAATTAAGTGGTTCGATTTGGTTGTGGGGGGCGCCGGCTATGGGTGTGGTGCTCGCGCTTTACCCATCTTGTGCCCCTTTAAAACCGATGAGGTGACTCTGGTAGTCATAGGTATCGGGGGTTCAGGGTGGCGTTAGGTCAGATGACTAGGACGACACATGAGCTGGCACCCCTTTCTCCAAACTTCCGCAAGTCGATCTTCAGTGGAATTGTGTTTCGAACCTAGAACTCTCCTATCCCGACACCCAGACACCACCACTAGGCCACCGCGGCCTGAGATTTCGATCAATTCACTCTTCCCAGACCTTCCCGAGACCAAAAATCCTATTCGGTTAGATAAAGTCTGCCTTTTACAATGGTTCTCATGACACGACTTCTGGAAATTTTCTGCAGATCTTCACCGATCATGAGAACCCTAAAATCCAAAACCACCCTTCGTTCAAAAGTACATGTTCTAATTCTCCATACGCTATTAGTATATATTCAGTACTTTTAAGTGGATGGGAAGTTTCTCTGCTTGATTCCGTTTAAATGGTGACACTTGGTAGTGTATTTGAGAAAAATAATTTTCAAGATTACATTTTATTTATTATAATGAATTACAAACTGAAGACTAAAAAATAATTAAAATAAGTGAATTAATAATAATAACTTGAATAACTTTTTTTCAGTGCATTAATGGATATTAGTACACTCCATACTACATTAATGAAATGGATGAACTGGGTTTTTTTAAAAAGTTCTTTTCTATTAACTATTCTCGGTTGTAAGGAACGAATTTAATTGTCATCACTCATTTGTAGAATAATATTATAATTTACATAAATGTAAGAAAAAGAAAACTCGAAACTTTCCAACGAATAAAAAATGCTGCCTGGAGGACGCATTTTATTTTTAACAATTTAAAACTTTTTATTCCTCTTTTCTCTCGAATGTAATTCTAATTAGTCATTTTATTTATTTTTTAATTTTTTCAGGAAGAGACGAAAGTGTCAGGAAGTTGAGAGACAAAGTTGCAGAGCCAAAAAATGAGAGAATTTTTCTTTCTTTCTTTTTTTTTCCTTTTTAATGGATGAGACTGAAGAACGTTTTCAAAGATTTACTTATTGGGTTAACACTTGCCCAAACAGTTAATGTGGAAGTTTTTGTAAGAATTTCCATTCCATCTTTTTTTTTTCCATTTGAGAATCATTCTTCTTTTTAAGATTAGCGGGAATTTGGGATTTTTTTTATATAAATGTATGTATATTTAATCTTTTTGTTGAAGACATGCCATGTTTAGTTTTTACATTCAGTTTTAGGTTTAATCTTTAAAGCCTAGCGTGCCTTTATAGGATCGCTTCCATAAACGGATCATATATTCACGAGAATTATTTTTCAACCTAAATTTTATGCAAATACTATTTTTAAGTATTTGTTTCTTTTATATTCGAAGGATGGCAGCAAGTATCAAACGTTCGGTTGATAAAGTAGCGGGGTTTTTATTGTTTTGTTCTCCCAAGTCAGTCTCTAAAGTAGCATTTTCCAAATTTCAAGAAGAGGTTGCTTAATTATTTAATAGCTAATTAACTTACACTTAATTTATATATACCAGTAAATACAACTTTTGTTGAAGCTTGCGTGTTTAAGTAGTTTACTTACTATTTTGTAATGTCTGTTATCTTTTAATTGTTTTATTTTTTTTTGTTGAAATTTGATCTTCCATTTTAAGATGCCACACTATTCTAGAGAACACATTTAACAAGCGCGTGTTACTTTTGTATATGTATATATTTGTTTATTTACTTTCATATTTTTCTCCCTTTTTGTACCTTTGTTAGTTAGTTTTTGTATTTATATAATTGAATTTTTTTTCTTTTTTGGTACCTTTGCTAGTTAACACTTCGTATGCAAGATTTCAACTGATATCTTTAAGTTCTTCTATTTCCCTCGATAAATGGTGCAATTTATCAAAAGAAATAGAAAATGTTGTGCGATGCTAGTTCAGCAACAATTTTGCTGCTGCGTTTTCCAGAATTCGAATGCTTTAAAACAATCCCACCCATTTAAATCTTATTTCAAATAATTTTTAAATATTTCTTTTCCTTTATCTCGTAGATATTAAAAGCAGTGGGAGTGGCCTCCCCTAAACTTTCTCGTATACTGCTCAAAAATTTGTCATTTCCCCTCCCTTTGCGTGGATAAAAAAAATCGAACCTACTGTAATCCAGAAAGCAACGAATATCAGAAGGTTTTTCATTGCATATTATAGTGATTGTAAAATATTTAAGTGAAGAATCATATTAAAAGAGATGCCTATGTATTAAAACTTAGCAATATTTTTTTTTCATCACACTCCAGCAAGATCCGCTATTATACGAGCGAGCGAAAACAAAACAGGAGATAAAACATATCTATCACAAACTCCGTCTCAAGGACAAAGTGACGTAATCCTCCCGCTTGGTACCAGAGATTGCTAAGTACGCATTCGCACGGAGATCAGTTTTGAAACGAATGCTTAACAAGTATGCGATTATACAGACCGACAGACAGTCAATCCTTTGACGGATTTGGCCCAAAATGTTATACGGACCTACATTCATGACGATAAAACTGTGTACCAAATTTTATCCATCTAGCTATTCAAGTTTTGAGTTATAGTGTTCGCATGACTTCGGACATACAGACAGACAGACTTCTCGTGGACGGATTTTGTCCAAAATTTGATAGGAACCTACAAATTATGTTTAAAGACCACATACCAAATTTCATCCCCGTAGCTCTAATAGTTTTCGAGTTATCGTGTTCACAGACAGACATAATTCCCAAATTGTGTTTTTCGGACTCAGGGAGGTCTAAAACGTGAAGATCCGTCAAAATCTAGAGTTCGAATTTTTTTGACGATTACAATACTTTCTCTTCGTATACGAGGAAGTGAAAAAGAACCACCCCAGGTCTTCCCACTCCCATCCATCGCAATCTGATCAGGAGCGATATGCGCTCTAGGAACGGAGATGTGACGTGGCGTAGTAGCAGTAAATACAGTTGTAAGAATTTGCTGTTTGAAAAAAGTGATAGGTTTTTAGTGTTGATTTTTGCATTGCATCCCTAAATAGGGATACTTGGCTTGAGGGCGTTAATGCGTCAATTTTCAGGCAGAATTTCTTTTAGCAATTTTGCGTTTAATTTCACGTCATGTAACGTCAGTATACAACATTTTACTGAAAACCAGTGGGAGTGGCCTTCCCGAAACTTTCTCGCATACGACTAACACGGGTGGGGGTGGGGGAATACACCGCGATCCAGAGAACGTGCGGTATTCCGCAAGGGGGGGAAAACTTTGCCGCGTTCGCGCCTTTTTTTTTTGCGTCGTAGAATGGGGGGAAAAAACCGAAAATTCAATTTCAACGCCTTTTTTAGCCCATTTAAACGAAAATTGGAGAAAAAATACAATTAGGGTTTCAAGACTACTTACAAAATTTCATTTATCTAAGTCAGTTCGTTTAGAAGATATCGTCTTCAAAAATATGCGATTATACAGACCGACATACAGTCAACCTTTTGACGGATTTGGCCCAAATTTGATACGGACGTACATTCGTGATGATAAAACTGTCTACCAAATTCTGTCCATCTAGCTATTCAAATGTGTGAGTTATAATGTTCACATGAACGCGGACAGACAAACAGACTTCCTATGGACGGATTTCGTCCAAAATTTGATAGAAACCTACAAATTAGGTGTCAAGATCGCATACCAAATTTCATCCCTGTAGATCTAATAATTTTCGAGTTATCGTGTTCACAGACAGACATAATTCCCAAATTGTGTTTTTCGGACTCAGGGAGGTCTGAAACGTGGAAATCCGTCAAATTCTCGAGTTCGAATTTTTTGACCATTACAATACTTTCTCTTTGTATACTTTGTATACGAGAAGGTGAAAATGTGATTTGAACACTAATGGGTTAATGATGTCATTCCGCTTTTTGAAATACAGGGTGCCCACTCATATCTCAGATAACCCCCTCCCCCTTAATTTCAGAACATTTACAGCTATAGTCTTAAAAGTGGTATCTGGGTATAGTAAAGTGGAGATGGAAATACCGACCAAACGAATGCACGTGTCCTCCGTTCTCTTACACTGAACTGCCAATTCCAATAAAAATAGCCATTAAAATAGGAAGCCAATGAAAACGCACCATTTGCATTCTTTTTATGAATATGGCATTGTGCATTTAAATTGGGCGGATAATATTTTTACGAAAATCATTCGGTGGCTGCACGGTGAAAGCAGTCCAACAAGGAGGATAACGGAGAAACGACGCTTTATTCACGAATATTTCGGAAAACATGAAACACAGGAAATAAGAGAAACAGACTTGTACAAATTAGCAATAGAAACAGATAGCAAATCACTAATATTAAAAGCAACAGAACTTTCAATAGCACTCAGCTAAACAGCTTACCAGCTCGCAGTGCAGACAAAACTCCAAATTGATTTACTCCCCGTTTGAACTCCTCAGTATTTATACCTTTTCCGGCAGGTATAGTGATGTGACATGGAAGAGTGATAATTCTGGTATTTGCTGAAACCTTCATTTTTCGCCAAGGCCAGGGGTCATTGGTTTCCATCCGACACTAATCCCTGTAATTTTCTCTTCCCAACCATAAGACTAAAAAGGCACGAGAGCGCCAATACATTTATGTAACAATACTGTTGAAAAGAAAGCAATTTTTATTGGTATGTGATAGGAACGCATCAATTGTCATTTTTTCTATTGCGTCATCCTTTAAGTTATTTCATAGGCCTCGTGTATTGAATTATTGGACATGAAAAGATGTAGTTTGCATTGGTTACTACTCTACAGACCGAAAGACAGGTATAGGTGAGGGCCGCCTAATTCGGATCGACGCGAAGCCTCGATTGAACCGGTACCATAACTTCAATTCTGTTAAATATTTGGGCCATAAAATAGGCAAATAATGTTGTAACAATTTACTATGCAACCATTCTTAAGGAAAAGCACTAGGTAGAGAACATGTGTTTATATTTAGATACCATCAATTAATTATTTTAACAAAAGACAAAATCCCTTGGGCTGTTTCAAATTAAGTAGGAAATTATGTTTTATACCCTGAGATAGCAAATTTGTTTGGTTAAAGTTTACTACAACATATTTTTTAAAGTTTACAGATAAAGATAGGGGAATCTTTCTCTTTTTGTTGTCCAAAGATTGCCTCATTTAGACCACAAACAGTGGCCTAAATTGGACTGCTTAAATTAATCGGATTATTATTTTTGACTACAGAAATATCTCAGGAAGCAGTTATACCAATTAGTAGTCCTCGTAATTTGGGAACGGAACAAGCCTAAAGCAAATGGAAAAACGGTTAAGAAATGCTAAAGCCATCAGAAGTTGGATCAAAATGAGCAAAAACGAAGTATACACAGTGCATAAAATGTCATGTTTGAGTTCATGCATTGTCGATTGGTGTGAAAAAATAATTTTGTTTCAATTGTGCTTAAAGAAATAGGTGTTCCAGTTTGAGAGACTAGTTTCCTTCAATGGACAGATGACACAATTATTTTATGCTATATATTTTCTCCTACTTTATAGAGTGTTTTTTAAAAAGTTAATTACATTGCTCTGAAGATAAATAAATTACAAAAAATTTCAGCGACTTCCTTCCCCTAATTCCAGAGGCACATTTTTTGTACTCAAGGAAGTCTAAATCGCGGAGATACATCAAAATCCGACTTTTTTGTTTTTGCCTGTTACAATGCTTTGTCTTTTGTTTGTACTCAAGGAAGTCTAAATCGTGGAGATACATTAAAATCCGATTTTTTTATTTTTGTCTGTTACAATGCTTTGCCTTTTAACAATACTGTTACAAAGCTATAAAGTCGTTCCCCTGAGATGCTAATCTTGGCGACTTGGCGATAAATTTGGCGACAAGTTTGGCGACCTCTTTGGCGACTTGGCGGCAAAGTTGTCAACTATGGCGACAAAGGGAATTTTCTAGAAGGACCTCAAACTTTCCACCTATTTCTACTGGTTTCATGAACTTTCTGGAGATTACGTCACTTCCTACGAATGAAGTCACTTCCCGTTGAAAAGTATAAAGGCAAGCTCTCAAGCCAAGAAGAGACAGTTACATTTTGATCAGCAAGCAAGCTGGTGAGCTAACAAGAAACCTTTGAGCGTTGTGTTGAGATTTAATGGTAATCTCTGTTGTGAATTTTTACTAGTGCTGTGTTAATACTTGTGTTACGTTTCTTTGATTTGAATATTTGTAAATTAAAGAGCTTTATTTTTTTAATCCTGCTTATTGGATTTGCATTCACGTACACCCACTAGACAATTTCGTTACAATACTTATACGTGAAAGTTAAAACAAGATAGAATTTTTTCATTATCTTTACTAGGACTTGCACAAGTATTATTATTAAAGTTGTGGTTCACTTTCGAACTACAAAAAATAAACAACACATCTCGCACTGACGAAGTTAAAATAACAAAAGGCTTATATTAAAATACAGGTCCTTCTCGGAAACATATATTCAAAGATTTTTTCCTCAGAAAGTTTCCGTTATAAGAAGACTTAAAAGATTCTGCGGGTAAAAACTTCGAATAATCTTTTTTTTCTGCTTCTTTTCTAAGCTTCGCTAAAAGAGGAGTCTCAGGCACTCAAGGAACGCGGCAGTATTAAAATAACATTCTAATACCACATTTCTGAAATTTTTCTTGGTATCTCCCGCATTTTCTTCAGTAAAATTGCAGGTAACAGGAAAAGCAACAGTTGCGGAAAATAGCAACACAAGCCGACAGTAAATTACTTACAATAACAGTAAGATCACGAACAATAGCGCTCAGTGTCTCAGAGCTGACAAACTCGCAAAGCGAACCAGTTTCCAAAGAGATGCTTCGAACTCCAAAGACATTCAAAGACGATTGTTTCATCTGAGCAACTCCGGGTTTTTATACCTTTTCTGAGAGGATGTTACGTCACTTAGAATCATTGAGTAAATTCTGTATATTTCTGCCCCTATTAGAGATGTCGAGAAAGTACTAGTGTTTATAGGGACTTCCATTTTGTCGCCAAAGTAGCAAAATTTGTAGTAGCAAAAGTCGCAAAAATGGTCACCAAGTTTATCGCCATGGTCGGGGGTCGTTGATCTCTATTCCCCGACAGGTAGTAAGAACCTCTGTAAATGTCTCTTCCCAACCATAAAACTAACATTGTGGGAAAATGACATTACTGGGAGGCGAAAAAATCAAATTATGTCTCTGGCCCCATTTGATGTTTGTATCTCATGTTTAATCTAAAATATTTCAAGTCGTTTCCAATGACTAGGCTGATGTAAAAACAAACACTTTATTAAAAACATTATTGTCAGCTTGACTAAAAGTTAAATCAAAATCACTTAACAGCTTAATAATCATGGTTAAGCATTTAACTTACTCTTAATCCCAATCCTAATAAATTTAGACTTCTGCCTAAAGTAAATGCGTAATAATACACGCATAGCGTATATAGAAAGGGTATGGGGAATTCTAAGAAAAGTAGCCGGTTAGCCTGTAAAAGCGAAGGGGAGAAGCAATGGGAAACTTCAGCATTTTTTAAAAGCACGTGAAAGCCATCCGTATTTGTAGAAAAAATCGTTCTAATTTCAAATATGCAAGTGAAATTTCACAGAAAAATTTATTTATTTAAATATTGAGAGCGAAAGATGCACTGAAATAGCAGGAATCATGATGCAATCTGAAATGCACTCTCATTGGCCGAGTAGATTCTGGCGTCGAGGGTGCCTTACTTCGCATACTTCTCTTTCGCTAGTTCTGTACTCTGCTTTGAATCAAGGCATTTGTACCAGCTAACATTGTAAAAGTGAAATTTTTAGCTTAATGCCTTGAAAGAATGTGTATCTCTCTGAATGCAACAGATTTTACAACAATCAGCACTCAAATGTGACACACTATTCTGTAGTATTTTTATGGATCTCTTTGAAAGCTTCGGAACAAAGCAAGCTACTCACTTTCTATCAGTAAAACCCTGATCGCTTACTTATTTTATTACAAGGGAAGTAACACAAATGTTTTGTCAGTACATGCGTCTGTAATTATTCAGTTCCGACAAAGAAACTGGACACAAAACGCCGGCTCGTAAATTATCTCATAAGAAAAGTTGGTTTGACCTTCCCTTGAATGCATTCAGTTACCGGAACAGGGCTCTATAGTATACAGCAAAGGCTTCACCTTAGGAAAAACGGATAGGTTTTCGAAACCATCAAGCAACAATAAATTGCAGAGGGGTCCTCGGGCATTCCGAGAAGACGCTGCGATTTCTGTTGCACAAGAAAGAACGAAAAGATAAGAACCTGATTTTTTGCATGATGTATTAAATTTCGTATGCCTACAGGAAGAAAAACAGGAATATATTTATTTCAGAAGTTCCGTTCAAAATAACTTCAGGTACGGCATTTTTTTAAAAACACACCTGTGCCTTTTAAGAATTAATTTTATTTTATATAGTTTTATTTTACTACGCTTTATTTTACTATATAAATCATTTCCTTTGTACAAGTATTAATTTTAAAATACTAGTTTATACTAATTAATATAAAATCTGCTAAAAATAACTTATATAAAGAAATACACTAAAAAGTTAAAAATGATAAAACTGTAACCACTTTCGTAAACTGCGAAAAAAAAGAAAAGAAAAGATACGAACAAAGTATCTGTAAGTAGTAATTCATTATGTTAGTTAATTTTTGAATTATATAAAAAAAATTTTAAATTTATAATAATATTCAAACCAGACCAAATGCGACTGATCTAGGAATTTAATTGCTGCCATCAACAAACTCGAGATGCACGATGAGATAAATTTATCCCAGCTTTCCTCAACTATAATAATTGATGAGCAAACTAACTTTTTGAAGACTAATTTTGATTTTAATGCATTCATTGAATATAAAGAATTTTTTTGCATCAAAAGTTAATTCTGCGAATTATTTTGTTGAACTACAAATGAAAATGAATTTTATTATCAAAAAAGTCGTGAATTTAAACTAATTTTTAAGATATTCTTGCTAATTTTCAATAGTACTGGTAATTTTTTAAAAAATATGAGAAACATTCGAATATCCATTGAAAAAATTTATGCTATAAAATAACATGAGCAAGTTTCTTTTAAAAAAAGATTCTTAAAGAAAGTGGGGTCTTCTATATTTTTACCCTTTGAGAGGACATTGCCAGTCAAAGGGTAAAAAAATAAATTCCATGTAATCAAATGGGAAAAAAACTAATCAACTTTAACTATTTGCTTTAAAATATCTTAATTTTTTTTGCTGCTAACCTCACCTTATACTTCTTTTAAAAACAAAAAAACATCGAATTCTGAATTTATTGTGCTTCATGATATACAATTTTAATAGGTATAATATAGATCAATAACTCACATCAAAATGATCTCCACAGACATAACGAATGCTGCTTGCTGATAATTCCGAATTTAGCTTCGGATCTCTCTTCATCGCTTTACACCACTTTTTGCGAATAACATAATTTTTTGGCACATTGATAAATAATTTATCCGGTGCCGTTACAGTTGCATTACGACATTTAGGAACAATACAATACTTGTATCTTTCCGACATTATTTTATCTGATGCGATAGTCGGAAAATATAGAGAAAAAGGGAATCTCTATAGAGCGCGAACGGGAAGGAAGAGTGTGTCTCCCCTGTCTGGCAACTTTAACGTCAAACCCGTTTCGCTCCAAAATGGATCGTTTTTCCCGCGTTTTCTGAGAGGCGAACTTTGTATGCAAATTTTAAAAAAACAAAACTGTCTAGAATTTTTTTTAATGTTATTGTTCGTTTCGAAGCATTTTAAATCGATTTAAAAAATAAAAAAAATGCTGAAGTTCCCCATTGCTGAGATCTATTGCTGGTATTTATAGCGATACCTCATTTACTTAAACCCGAAAGTGAATCAATACTGCTGCAAACGTTTAGTGGTTAGAATCAGTGAGAACCATTCTAAAAATATCTGGGTTCAAAAATTCGGACCTCGATTTAAGATAATTCGATTAAGATTTCGTAATACCACTTACTCTCGAGACGCCATTGGCCATGATGACAAAACGTTAGGGATTTGAGGTGCCACTTTTTAAAGCCCAATATGACCCATGTGTAGAGAAATAACATTCCCCGGCCTTTTGACCCGACTTTTGCATGATTAAAATTCAACTATGAAAAGTAGTTTAATTTAATTTTGACCTACTCACTTTCCCCGTTTCCTGGAAGACTCCTGTGACAATATGTACCAATCGTATAGTCGAGTGGGTCTATTCCAGTAAAACATCTGTAAAACTCTCTTTCCTGCCATGCTCAACTCATGGCAGGGAAGCAACTTTGCAGCTTCGTAACAATAATCTTGTTACGAAGACAACAAAAACATGAGTCCCCCCATTCGCAATCTGAGAGTCTTTCCAAGTTTTTTTAAATCATAATTTTGCTCCCCTATTCCTTAAGAACACTGAAAACATAAAAACCCATGTAAAAGTGGGATTTATTTACCAATGGGAGATGAAGTCTAATCTCCGGACGTATATGCTCATTAGGGCAGAACGGATTAAGCTAAGCCCCTGTTGATGACTGGGGGGGGCGAAGAAATCATGTTAGGACCCAGGCGTCACTTACTAGGCCTTTTTATTAGGCCTTTATTCTTGTACATTACCACTTGAAAGTTGCAAAACACAACAACAAATTTTGATGCTGAATTGTAGACGAGAGTTCGAAGAAAATAAGATTATCTTTTCTTTTTTCAGTGTTATTTAAAGCAACTGGTTATCCACATTCTTCAAATACACATAATTCACGAAAAATTCCCTTCAAGACACATACATGCATTGATCATTCTCAGATACGGAAACCCTCCGCGCTTTTGCACATGCGCCAGGCGGAGTTGATTTCCCCCAAATAGGGGTGAAGTGAAAATGGAAATGGGGGATGTTTATATTTTACTAGGCAGTATATAGAAACATTCTATTTTCTTTTAAATACATTTAATAATATGTTTAAATATAATTATTGCTTGTATTTACATTCCTTTGTTGTAAAAACTAACTTTAAAAAGTACGTCTAATCGGACGAATGTCATGATCTAATAAGGAACTCCGGAAAACCGCTCATCTTATTCACTGCCTGTCACCCCTTTCCGTAGTAAAATCGCCCAAAAGTGATAGTCTCGGGTTTATGAAACGAGCAGTATGTATCACATTCTTATGCTGTCATCCAACAACAAATCTATAGAGAAAATGAAAAAATAAATCGTTTGTGGCGGGGTGTTCAATTTACATAACATAATTAAGGGATGAAAATCATCTGAAACGTTATTCGGGGAAGTTTTCAACACCGTTGTACTGAAACAGCACACGTTTTTGGTACTATAACATTTTGCGCGCTATCAAAGCAACTTTCTTTCCTACTGAAAATTACTCACCTTCGTTACATGAAAATATCTTTATTTTTTAATTAAGTCTGCAACAAGTGTTTGGCAAAAAATCGCAAAAAGAAGACCAAAAATGAATGTAAATATTTCGAAGATTTTCTGCAGAGAAAATATTTCTAAAAGTCAATAAAACTAGCTTCAGCATTCCTGCTTCAAACTAAGTAAACAGTTGCCATTCCTTCTTTATTCGATTTTATTTTTTTCTACTCCATCTAGACCAGTTACGGTTTTCAATTACGATTGGAATATCGTTCGAGACAGTTAAACCAAAAAGATTTCCGACGCTCAAAAATTTCCACATCAAAATTTCTAAAACTCCTTGACTCGGAGATTGACTGCAACCGTGTCCTCAAGGAAAAAATCTTCCAATAAAGCCGACTCAAAACCGTGATTCTGTCCTGTTTACATTCTTCAAAATTTAGGAACGAACGTCGATGATGCCAAACAGCAGTCAAGAAACTTTTCCGCGAAACTTCGACCACTTTCTTCTTTCTATTTATCGAATATTTCTCTTCCTCCCACTTCTTTTTATTATTCTTTCAGTGTTTCGCTTTCTTTACGTAACCGTATATGCCAATATTTTAAGCTTTTCAGCCATGTAGTACAGTTTTATATTTCTTCTCTGACAGCCATCGATCTGTAGTCTTTTGAAATATAAAATTTCTTCCTTTTCTTCTTGCTTAGAACTCTTTTATTTAGTTCTGGAATACTAAATTGGCTGGAAAAAACCGGTTCTTCCCAGTTTCATCTGTTCATGGTCTTGCAGAACATACTGTGCTTCATAATCTGATTTGTTTTCCCTCGCAAAGGCCGAGTCTCCCCCCACCCCACTTCCGATCGGTGTTATTTGCAAATCCAGCTGGGTTCTCGAATCTAATCAATCGACACAGCGATCACATCTGCCTCGACTTAACTGTAACTGCAGCTGAGCCTTAATTGTCATGGGTTGTTGTTATTGGAGTTGGAAGCAGAGTGAAAGTTTTGTCTTTACTTGAACAGAGCTTCGTTCTATTGACAAATGTTCTGATTTGCATAGACTTCGAACTTCTGGCAGAAATATTTACTGGTCGTGAAAAAGAAAAAAAGATTTGAAAAGGTCCTCGAAAGAAAAGAAAAATAACACTTGCGTCTATAGATTTTAATAAGCCTGATTATCATATTTCCCCGTTTTTAAACCTAGTGCGGATTCTAGCTCCCCCTTCTCTTTCCGGTTCAATTTTAAGAGTATTTATCTCTAACGCTTTCAAGTTCACTACTTTTTTCGTTTTGAAAATTACTAAATTTATTTCAAAAATGATTAGTGGACATGTAGCTGATCATAAATATCTAAATGGGAAAAAATTTAGCATTTTTTTTATTTTCAATAAATTGGTGGTTTCACAGTGAAACCGATGAACGATAAAGGGCTATTTTTTCTCCGAATAAATTATCATCGAAATGCAATTTAAATTATGTATTTAATTTGTAAGTATATGCGAGTATTCAGGATATTCTACCTTCTTAAAATTCAATATTACTTTCGAAGATTCAATTTTTAAAATGATCAATTTGTTGCAAGAACCCTCATCATTTGGTTTCTCTTAGAGATCGAAAGCAATTTAGCTCTTGCTGATATCTTTGTGAATACTAAAAGGTATTGAACTGGAATTTTTATATAAGTTGGCCTATATATCTGGCTCTTAAGTTATGAAAGAAAAATGTCGATACGTTTCACACATGCGCAGTAAAAAACTGCTCAATGTGTGGTTTCACTGGGAAATCAATGAACGCGAAAGGGTTAACCCTTAAGCACACGATTGGCGGTCTTTTCAATCCCACAATTCCTTTCGAGTTGCAAATTTTGAGCTTATCTACCTAGGGGGTTGGGCCTTTGGCGTATACTATAGCGTTAATACGTTAATATTACATCTATTATTATGAGAAAAAAATTCAAATTATGTGTAAAATATCGGAATTTTAATAATTTATGATTTTATACAGGAAAAAACTAGTTTTTTTTATGAATGATAGGTTTTATATCAAAAGAATGTGCAGAAAAGGTATAAATGCAGAAAAACTTTAACAAGCAATTAACAAGTTAGGTGCAAAATTTAACAAGTTAACTTACAAGTTAAATTTCCTTTACTCCTGAAAATCGCATTTGTATCTGAATTACAATTAATGCACGAAAAAAATATCCATATATTCAGGGTAACTTTTATTTTTCTTAGATTAGATAATTGTCCAACAGATTGGGTTTTTCAGAAAATGTTTTTGGGAACAAAATTTAAATAGACTAGTTGTTGCTGTCAATGAATCTTCTTTCCTATTCTGAATGTTTTCTAATGCCTATCCGTAACAGATTAAAATATTTTCCTGCCATTTTTTAGTTCTGATTTCGAAACTAACTTGTTTTTTCAAATAAAACAATTTAGAACCTTTAGTCCGAAATATCGTAGCCTGATAATTTAGGTTTGATTTGCCTGGTTTGATTGCGTCAGCCGTTGCATTCTGCGCTCAACGCGTTTTATATCACGCAATTTACAGAAAGAATGTCAGACTATTCATCCGTCCGTCTGTCTGTTTGTATTACAGCGTTTCTTTATGGTACTAGTTTCTTTCTTTTTTCTTTTTTTTCAAAGAATTATATTTTCATCACGCAATTTACAAATAATATGCCTGCCTAAAATGAATTATCATTCTAAAAAAATTTAAAATATGACTCGCAGTATGGTGTATTATGTGTAATAATAGTGTAATAATAGTGTAGTATGTGTGTTAATAATACTACAATTTTGGTGTATTTTGGCACATGTGTAGGTCGACCACTAACATTAAAACAGAGTCTGGAAACGGGTCACACTAGTAGCTGCAACAAGTAAAAAATAAAAAACAAGAATCAGGTTTCATCTGATCCCAGTGGGGAAAAATGTTTATCTATAGGGCAAGGGACGGGCAATTACAGAGGAGACTTGCACGCTAAATGAATTATGAGGTGAAAATTGAATCAGTAAATCTCAAAGAACGTTCCCAAGTTATATCAACACTGAAAAAAATTCTTTTTAATTGCAGATATCTTTCCGCACGATTTCCTAGTTTTCTTGAAGAAAAAAAATTGAGAGTTAATTTGTTGGAGTACGAATGAAAAAACTGCACATTTTTTTAAAAAAACAGGTTTTAGTCGTCTGAGTTTTTTGTGCAGGGGTTTTTTTTCTCGGAGGAACCGTGAATGTAAAAAAAGCTGTGACAAAATTGAAACCGGGAAGCTATGAAGAGATCTAAGTGGCCAATGGTGTAAAGAGGGTAACTGGCGCCCGGGCGTAATATTATTTTCGGCAGTGGTGTAGCGAGGATAAATGTCGTCTGGGACATAAGATTCTTTTTTGCCACCTCATCACAGCCCAGTTTAGAAGATGATATAAAGACACTAATATTTATCCTACACAACACCTGCAAGACCAGAACAAGGGGCATCTATGCTCCCCTTGCCCACCCCTGTCACTACGCCACTGTCAGTGGCGCGCGAGTGCATTTTGGTGTAGCTCCAAATATTTTATTTTTACAATATTTATACAATATTTTATTTTTATATACTTCGTATACGAGAAAGTAGTGTTGCCATAATTGCCAAGCATCGATACGAGACGTGTAAATGCTAGATAAATAAAATACGAAAAAAGTTTGCAGGTAACGGTTTATTTTACATATAATCTACTAATTTTATTAATAGGGATAAAAAATCAATAAGGTTTAAGCAATGTAATAAAATGAACACGTAGAATAATAAAAGTGAAGCGAGGCTAATCCTTTTTAGCCCTGTCATATTTTAGAGTTGATTTTACTTTCTTAATTATATCATTTTCTTCTTTCACATAATTATCAAATTGGGCACAAATTATTTTAAAATTCCATTGACGCAGAGTTTAGGGAGAAAACGTGGCAAAAAAGGGACGAATAGTAATACGTAGAGTTGCCATAATTGCCAAGACGGGACGTTTAAGTGTTGAATAAATAAAACATGAAAAGGGTGGCAAAGTAATGACTTATTTTACTATGATAAAAAATATAAAGTATAAAATCTAATAAAATGAATACATAGAATAATAAAAAAAGATGCAAGGCTAATCTTTTTTAGCCCTATCATATTTTAGAGTTGATTTTACTTTCTTAATTATATTATTTTCTTCTTTCACATAATTAGAAAATTGATCGCAAGTCATTTTAAAATGATGTTGACGCAGAGTTTAGGGAGAAAACGGGACAAATAATAATACGGGACGGATTAGTGAAATTCGGTGAGGGTTCCCTTTATGCGGGACGTGAAAAGAGGAGAGAATACTTTCTTATTTCTGCGTGATTCTTCATTTTAAATCATCTGTTGAGATTTCGTTTCGTCGGAATTTATAGGTTAACTCTTTCAGAAATACAAACAATTTTTTTTCGTGAAATGTTTGTCGATGGGCGTGCAATAACCGTAAGAATAAAATTAATAATGGGTGCTGCCATCTGTTGTCTTTATTAGGTACTATAAACGCATCTCTCTTATAAATCATCAGAAGACTAACGCCTGCCTAAGTAAGAAAAAGCTCTAAAAACTGTGGTTTCGAAAAGAAAAAGTTAATTTTATATGCACAAAGCTTGCTAATAGAAAGTACATGAATAAGAAAACAGTACTCACTTATTGTAGAGAACTATATCGGGAAGCCATATTTGCTCCGCAGGCACATACAAGTGTTGGACGCCACCGTATTCATCCGGGTCCCAACGTAGTTTGTGATCAAACCATTCCTGGAACATTATGGATGAAATCGAATTAGTTAAACAAATCTGAAGATGAAAATTTTTTGAAAAATCATTCAATTTGTCTTGTTCTAATGTCTAATCTGAACTTAAACAGTCCACATCAATGCATTAATTCCATTTTTTTAATTTTAAGAAGATTGATAGTAGTTTAACAATTAATTATACATAATGGTGTGTTCGGACTCAGGGAGGAACAAAATTTGGCCATTCACTGAAATCTCGAGGTCGAATTTTTGAACACTACAGCTTAGTTATGTTAACTTCCCATTTTGAAGCAACACGAGGGCTATTTTGGGTCGTCATTTTGATTCGCGGTCCAATGACGAGAACAGCATTTCAGTTGGCACTCCCTCTCCAAGCTTCCGCACCACGCCAACGGGAGGACGTTTGACCCACGTCAGATTTATCATGCACCACACCCACAAACACGGCCGATCTTCAGTGGAACCGGGTTTCGAACCTAGAACCCTCTGAAGCCGAAACTTAACCATTAGGCCACCGCGGCCCTAGCATTTTCGGACTAGAAGAGGCGCAAAATCTGAAAATTTATCCAAATCTGGAGGTCAACGTTTTGGACGCTTTACTAATTTATATATGTAGGATTTAATTTCCCACTTAGTCCACAGTATTTCTTTCAGCGCCTAACTGTTTACTTTTAATTTGAATGGATACATCGCTAATCAGTGATATAGAAAGTCCTTGAACGATCATGTGTTTTATGCCTGGTAAGCGCATGGTTGCGTAGGTGTAGCGTTCTTTTAAAGCAGTGTGCAATAGTAAAAATCAGATCATCATCGGAAGAGAGACAAAATGAATTAGAATAGCAGACGTGTCTGGCGGAGCAGCTATATTTTAGCCCGGCGTAAACCGTCGAATCTTAGATGTAAATGCCATCGGCAAAACGGTAACTATTTCATTAATATTCTTCGCAATTATAATGGTTCGTATAAATGTTGAAGATAACTATCTTTAATCCCTCCTAAAACCCTCGTTAACTATCATAATGTAAATATTCATTGAACAGTGCTATTGTACAGTCCTGCCCGCTATATTCCGCGCTAGCCATCCCTCTAGAGCCGAGACAGAATACTGAACTATTTCGCTCGAACTAATCTTCCTTCCCCAAAGGAAACGAAATGAAGAGAGACTTGGGCGCCTTTTGCCGAGAATGTTGTTCTGAAGTGTGTGTTTCTGCCGGAGCCGCGAGAATAATTGCGGATGGCTAAACTAGGCTGAGATGCTATATTTTGAATTTTAGGATGACGGCAAAAGTGTGACTTTCTGTAACGGACTGAATTTCACTGCTCTTGAGTCGATTTTGGGTTAATATAATTATGATAAACTAATGAAATATTTTATTATTCTAAATTTGTTTCTTTATGTTAAATGTTAATTTGTGTCATCTTGTGTCTGTAAATAAATGTCTTGCGATATTTTAAAAGCCCAGTTTTTATTTCCAAGACTATGTAAATATCTTTTTAAAGTCTTTAATAAATGATTTAGTTTTTAAAAACACTGTTTCCTTCTTTTGTCTTAGTGCATCTCCCCCTAGAGTGTACAGAGTGACTTTTTCCAAGTAGGGAGTATGATTTCTCGCTTCGGTTTCCGAGAGCTCCTGGATACACCCCCTACATCTAGATACACTGGTGTCCAAAAGTTAAGAACAATTCTTCAGATGCGAAAAGTTTGGAGTTAATATGGAAATAATGGTTCGCATTCACTTCTGGAGGATCTTGGGACGCACATTTTACAGCGAAGATTCGGTCCCGAGGGCATTAAGAGGCAGACCAGAAGGTCTTGAAAAAGAAAAAGTTCGGGCTTATCCCGTTCTACAGAAAGCTGATAATAATTGTAACTTTCATCAATGGTTTTGTTTCCTGTGCGCATTATTTACATCCATTTTTGTAAAAATAGCATGTATTTTCGGTAATATAGAAAAGTTTTTATTAAAAGAAATTCCAAATTTTTCAGTTTGTTTCTTATATAATACAGAAGTTTCAACTACAAAACTTACAGAAAACGTGTCAATATATTAGCGAAGCATTGTCTAAATTTTGGACACCAGTGTATACTTTCTATACGAGAGTATAAAGGAAAACAGCGGGAGTGGTCTCCCCTAAACTTTCTCATATACTTCCTCAAAAGGCGTCATTTCCCCTCCCCCCACGTGGATAAAAAAATTCGAAGCTACTGTAACCCAGAATGCAACGATTATCCATCAATTTCCTTCAGCGCGCCAAGGTCATGAGTATCGCTACGGGATCGGCAAGACTAAAATTCGCCTTGAGTCATAGTAAGAAAATTTAATATGCAATTTGAACACCTTTCTTCTAACCGATTGGAACAGAAATTGGACACAAATCTACAATTAAGATTAGAAGGCCACATACCAAATTTTATTTATGTAAGTCATTGCCTTCTAGAGTTATAGCGTTTATAAGCATGGGATTACACAGACCAACAGACAGTCAACCCATTGAGGGATTTGGTCCAAATCTGATACGAACCTACGTTCCTGATGATAAAACTGTGTACCAAATCTTATACATCTAGCTATTTAAATTTTTGAGTAGTCGTCTTCACATGTATACAGACCGACCTACTCCTCATTTTATCCGAAATTTGATAGAAACCTACAAATTATGTGTCAAGATCACATACCAAATTTCATCCCCGAAGCTTTAATAGTTTTCGAGTTATCGTGTTCACAGACAGACAAACACACAGACATACGGACATAATTCCAAAGTTGTGTTTTTCTGACAGAGGGAGGTCCAAAACGTGGAGATTCGTCAAGATCTCGAGTACGATTTTTTTTTCTTTCTTTTTGTATACTTCGTGTAAGAGAAAGTAACAAGTAATATAAAAAAATTTTTAAAGGCAATTCCTACTTTAATAATTAATAGTTTAATATTTTCGAGATATAATGAAAAACGTACTGCGCATGCGCAAAGATATGGCTGAAATATGGGGGTGCTTCGATGATTCCATATACCCAAGAATCAAGTCTGTAATGTTAATAGTTTTCGAGATATAATGAAAAACGTACGTCATGCAAAATATGAAATGACAGACAGACAAGAAAGCGAATTAATATTGCATTGTCATCCAGTTCTGAGCTATGTTTAATGTCTCCAGCTCATCGGGAAGTTAGTTTAAAATCGATTGCAAAATTTGAACAAGATATAGGGAGAGTGTGAACTAATAGTAGGAATTGAAAAAAGAGACAGGAGCTCAGAAGTGGGTGCAAAAAATGGCGAGAAGAAATATAAAAAAGAAAATAATAATAAGGAGCTTATAATTTTGTTGGGAGAAAAAAAACCTCTTCGAGTAATTGGAAGTGCCTCTAATGGAAACGCATTTTTCCTCCTTTGAGTACAGTAACGGCCCTTTCGCCCGATAACAAGCCCAAATTATCGAGCGCGGAGGAGAAAAAACGACTGCGACCAATAACTAATAACACAATGAAGTAAATAATTAATCAGACAACGAATCTCATAATTACTCTTTTAAGTGCTGACACGGATGGCTCTGCGGTTTAAAAGAAGCGAAGAGAAAAAAAGTTTTAAAAAAGAATTCTATTTTTTGTGGAAAAAGCATAATGGGAAGAGTAAATAACGATCAATATATTTCAATATCACCATCCTTTCGACTGTTAGCTGGGATTCAGATTAATTTAATTACTTTTGGGAACACGTAGAATGACAGTTCCAGTAATGGAGGAGGGCCCAACAATGAAAGAAGGTTGTAAATGTCGTCAATATATCTTCGACGTGTGTTGTTTGTTCCTTTTTTTAAAGCTGTGCTGAAATGGGGAAGATAATGATTTTTCGTTGATTCGTCACAATCAGTGGCACTGGATGGATTGTTTTCAGTCAGCCTGATTTTAGTGTTGTTGGAAAGGAGTTCAAGTTTATTTCGAAAGTCATCGCTAACAGAAGAAAATATTAAGGTAAAATTAATGATTTCTACAAGACACATGGGATTTCTTCCCTTCTATGATATTCCCTCCTATTCTAAAGAAAATCTTGTGTGAATTGATTACCTCCAAAAATGATAAAAGAAAAATAAATAAATGCCAGTAATTCGGGATCTTACGGTTGACATTGTTGGCTTCTTGTTATTTTAAGCGTAAAAGAAGAAACAAAAGTTTGTTTAGCAAATCAAAAAAGAAATGCGAATCCTTCACATCAAAGGCGTTTTTATTCTTAAGCTTCGCGACAATCCACACCGTAATCAAATCATTATTCAAATTTAAAAAACAAAAACACCATCGAGCTTTTACACTAATGCCAATACGACGATGAATAAAATTAAATATAATAATGAATAAAATTTATAAAAAGAGATATTCACAAAAAATCTTAAATGCTGCGTGAGCTATAATTCAGCCACTACAACATATTTCCTTTTTAAAATCGTTAGCGTGACTTGTTTCAACTTTGTAAAGATGGAATTTTGTTATCGAATATCACTGCAGTACTAGATGTGTTAGAGTTTGGAAGATATATGCCTTTCGGTATTATCGATGACAATACAGTGTTTTAATATTTTGAAATATTAATTATCACTTAATTGATTCGTTTAATTAAATTTTGTTCCATACACGTGGTGGAGCTTGGCAGTGAATTTGAAAAATAAAATTCATTTTTTATAACACTAATAATAATAAATTATAAATAACGGACTAAAGAGTGGAAAAGGATTAAAATTAAAATATTCCACTTTTTAGAACACTATTAAAAGAGTTTTTTTTAAAAAAAACTGTCTTTATCAAATTTATTCAAATACTTCGTTTCCTTTACGTGTTGCCACTATCAAGGAACTTATACATTTGAAGCGTGCATTGCCAGTGACAAAAATTATTTCGATATAAATAACAATTTAATGAAGCACTTTATGTAGTATTTAAACACGAAGCATATTCAAAATACTTTTTAAACAAAACTTACGTTCTAAAATCATTCTCGCATAAAATACGTACGAATGTTATCACCTACAAAAAAATGTACAAATGTTTATCAATT
This sequence comes from Araneus ventricosus, assembly GCA_013235015.1. NCBI lineage: Eukaryota > Metazoa > Arthropoda > Arachnida > Araneae > Araneidae > Araneus > Araneus ventricosus. The sequence continues at coordinate 16,529 of BGPR01012965.1, read as the reverse complement.
TGGGAAGCAAAGGATTTTTCCGCTCCGATTTTTATCATTTTTCCGCTCAGATGTCGTCACAGCTGTTTGACAACAGACTGAACGGCTAAAAATGGCAGATCTCTTCGATTAGAGTAGTGTTGATTCGCACCTCGCGTGAGATTTAGGGATCGTGATTATTGCAGAAACAACAGGTTTTATATCGGAAGAAGTTTACGGAGCTCCTAGCTCAAGTAGGGGGCTTATCTCCAGTCTGACATTCTGTGAAAGCATGACGTTAAAGTATGCTGGCAGGGACTTTAACTGCAGAATGATTGAAAGTACGAGGCGTGTCCGGAAAGTAAGTACCGTTTCGTTCTACAGCCACCGCAGCGCTAGTGTCGCAGTTCCGCGCATGTGCACACGTGTCTCTGGTTCATTGTCTGTCCACTGACGCCATTGTAGCTTGATTGTGTTGTGTTTACATGTGTTAGTGAGCGTTCAAAATGTTTAAGACGATTGCCGATCCCGCCGACTGTGAAGTGCGTTCTGTAATACGGTTTTTGAACGCAAAGAAAGTTAAGCCAGCTGAAATTCGTCGTCAACTTGTAGAGATTTATGGTGAAAATGTAATGACAGAGAGAATGATTAGAAAGTATGCTGCTGCAATCCTGCTGTAATGGCGTCAGTGGACAGACAATGAACCAGAGACATGTGTGCACATGCGCGGAGCTGCGACACTAGCGCTGCGGTGGCGGTAGAACGAAACGGTACTTACTTTCCGAACACGCCTCGTATATTGTGTTAAGTTTATGAGAAAGGTGACATACCTTGTGTCACTATGAGAAATTATGAAAACGTCCTGAAAACAGCGCAATTTATGTCACGCAGTTTAGAGCGTTCCGGCACTGTTTATTTTGCGACTCCACCACTGATAGGCTGATACTTGAGCAATTAATGGAAATGACAGTTTTACTCAAATAACCTGTGGTAGGTTATAGGGCAATTAACTCCCAACAACAACATGAGGGAGTTGTGTATTGTTGGTACTGATTCAACCAAAAGTTTTACATTTCAATGATCACCACGAAAACGAAACCGTTCGCATGATTGATACACCACCTTTGTTACGTAACTGGGTTGCAAATATACTATTTAACCATATTAATAAATTATATTAATTGTAGAAATATTAATTCAGATTTTTTTCTAGAAAAACCACCACCCCACTGAATAGTATAGTGACTTGGTTTTTTGAATTTACCTCTTTTCCAGAGCTAATTTGGCTAGTTTCTTTACCCGACTATTAGATTTTATAAAAAAAACGGTTATAACCGGGCTAAGAAAATAACCAAAATAAACCGGTTATAACCGGGCTGCATATTTACAAACCCTACCCTGATAGAACTGAGGCAGGAAATCAGTCAATATCATTGGCTACGAGGAGCAGTGACGTCGTTTTCAGCTCTCGCACTAAGTGTACGGCAATCATAACATAACAAGAGTCGTCCTACTTTTCTTCTCCGTTTTCCCACAGTTGAGCACAGAAAACATTCTTCCGTGGGTTGTAATATTTTTAAAAATGATATTATTTTTTAAAATATCATAAAAAATAAAACATCCCACACTGTAAGAAATTATACTAATGAAAAGTACACGCACGGGAGCAAGGAACGACGTCATCGGCTCTCGGCGAAGCGAGCCAATCATATTGTCCGATTTCCTGCCTCAGTTCTATCAGGGTAGGGTTTGTAAATATGCAACCGGGCTAAGAAAATAACCAAAATAAACCGGTTTTTCGAAACAAAAAAAAGGTTTTCGGTTTTAACCGGTGGGAAAAAAATGAGAAAAATTTACCTCCGAAATAGTTGAAAGATCCGAGCAAACAAAAATTATATCTTTTTCTTAAGGGAAGAAATTTTCGAACTACTTTTTACTTTAGATGATTCTTAAGATTCGCTTTATCAGAAAGAGCGAATTAGGGTTCGTTTAAATACCTATTCTGTACTTTTAAACACGAAACTCCTTTAAAGCGACCACCCCTCTGAGCGACGTTCCATTGTATCTTTATTATTATTATATTTCATGTTATTCTTCATTTAATTTCATTGCCAATGTTTAAAAAATATTTATAGAATTTTGATTTCCTGTTCTCGATTTTGATGACTATCCGCTGTGCTAAAAGATTTAAAATACTGTTCAGCAACGGACTCCGAGACTTCCACTTTTGGACGATTTTACACCGGAGAGGGGTGTCAGGCAATGAGTCATATGAGCGCATTTCCGGAGTAAACATCACCCTTCCATTCTTCAGTTTCCCCTTATTTTAATGAAAATAACTCCGCCAAGCGAAAAGCTCGGAGGATTTCCGAATCCGTTGCTAAACAGTAAATTTAGAATTTCCATTTTTTTGTTTGATATGCTAACAAACTTTTGTTGCTTCTAAGGCAATAAGAGCAATAAGGTGGCAACACCTCTTTCATTTTTCTTCCCTAATTACGTACAAATACTATGACAGTAAAAAAGAGTATCAATTACAGCTCGTAATTCTTTGAACAGTAGACGCCGTGTCCAACAACATAAGAAAGGCGCAGTTCGGGTCCACGCCGTAGATTTTTCGTGGAAACGTCGGGATAAAATCATAAAACGAGTATTTCGTATTAATATGTAATCTAATTATCCGTCTCTTTAATGCAATATTTACACAGAGTAGCATAATGATTACAGAATAGATAAATTACAAGTTTATCGCATGTAGCAAGGGTCTGTGGTAGCTTGTGATTTATCTATTCTGTAACCATTACACTACTCTGTGTAAATATTGTATTAAAGGGATTGATAATTAAATTACATATTAATACGAAACACTTGTTTTATAATTTTATCCCGACGTTTTCACGAAAATTCTAAGCCGCGGACCCTAACTGCGCCTTTCTTATATTTTATTTTGAGTAGCTTTTGATGACGCCATCTGTTGACAGCATATGGAACTACATTTCGCTTATGCGCAGCAAAACATTATTTACTACAAATGCTCATATTTACCGTACTATTCAAAGTTTTGAATTCAAATTTTAACACAATCTTTCTTTTGCGTATTTTCAAATATTTTGTAAGTTTCGTACAATTCAAAAGAAACCTCTGCATATTATATTAAAAAAACATGCGGAATTTGAAATCTTCAATTTAATACCGATTTTTGCTTATATTCTGATATATACTTTTATTGACTCACTTTGGGTCCTAGTAATACTCCTCAGGCTCTTTAAAATGACACCAGAATCAACCTCCTACCTAAACGCGTTTCCACGCTACACTTATTTATAACCTTACATAAAGCTAATTCGGAACAATCACGAGCATGCTTCACAACTGGTCCGATGACGTCACAGGCAAAACAAATACTATGCGATAAACTCTCACAGATATGATCTATCCGTTGTGGGGTCAGCCATTCTTTTCTCATTATTAGTCTCATAGTTATTAGCGATTCAAATCTGCCGGTATTTTGTCACACAAGAAAGTTCGACCGACTATCACTGCAACGAACGGAAAGACGTTTTCACGTCAAAAAAAATCTGACATCTGTTTCCCATTGATGATTACCCAATTACTTTATTACCCAATTACTTACCATTACTTTAATGATTTACCCAATGTTGTCACTCATTTTGAAAACAATGTTGTTTCCAGCAACACCGGGCGTCATAACTCTCATCTCGAGGAGTTATGACGCCCGGTGTTTGTTTCCATGTAGGGGAAAGTCGGGTGAGATGGCGCGCTCAAGCTTTGGGGATTTTTCCTGACCTCAAGATTCGTTGCTGGAGGGTTATTGTTTCGGCAAAAACTTCTTCAACCCTTTATTTTAAAGTGATATTTTTTTAATTTTTATTTTCAAATCTGAGATCCCAAAATTTAATTTTAGAACAGAAAGTCATTTTTGTCATCTTACCCGACTGTGCGGGTAAGATGCCGAACTGAGACAGCAATTGAATTCAGCGTCCATATACTATCCGAAAACTATTTAAATCTGTTGAGATCACATCTTGATCTTAACAAATTGCACATAACAGAAAACAAACAATCGGACTAAAGTAATGGCGCGAAAGAAATGAAATATTATCAATCGAAATTTAAGATTCAAAATTAAGAAATGAAATCAATTACAGAAATCGCATCGCCATGGGCTTGGATTTTGTCCCGGCCAGTTCAGGTGGAATGGGGCAAGAGCTTTCCCATTAAGCATTGGAATCCCGATTCCGTTTTACCTTGCTCACTGATAATGATGCATTCTTCATCATCGAGATCCTCTGGGTCCAGATTGTCATCAGCGTCAAAGTAAGGAAATTCAAATGAATGAATTGAGTCTTCGGACTCAGAACATTAGGAGTCGAGGGTCCCTTAGCTACTTTCTTCTTTTTTGTAAAATATTTAGCGGGTTTGTTGCTTTTAGTCTTATCAACTTCAGCCTTCTTCAGCTGTCACAGTTTTCGTTTATCTTCTTTTTAGTTTTCGTGAATATTCACAAAATTTAAAATTAAATGTCTGCTTTTAATTATATTAACAGAATTACAACTAAATGCCTGCTTTTATCAGTACTAACAAAATTACAACTAAATGTCTTTTCATTACCAAAATGACTCAAATGTTTTATTGGTGCCAAAATGCCTCGTCACTGACCATTACAACATTAAAACCATTACATTGAAACAATTACAGCGGCCACCATGTTGAAATGGAATCAAAAATAAATATTCTTATATATGCGTCATTTTTTATGGCTTCAAGGAACATTTATGGAATATCTGAAGGAAATCGAATAACTCGTTTGATCGTGGATGAAACAGAAACTTCGCTTCGCTCGGTCAAAAATAGGACATCCTGTTTGTATTTCTCCGGGAGTTTTTCCTTCCTATCTTCGTTACAGATGCACGAATTGATACTAAAATAATGGAAAAAACGTTATTAACTGGTCTTACTGTGTATTCCTTTATCTTTTGTGGCTCTGGTTGAAATTTATGCGCGAAACTATAGAACGCAATCAGAAAAAGGATAAAACATTTCATCATCTACAAAAATGCAACCTTCTATCTTCTTTTTATTTTTACTTGAAGATTTTACCAAACACGAGCCGTTTTCATTAGGATAGCAGAAGAAACATTATTAGCAGTTCTTACTCCTCATCTCTTGCTTATTTTTGTTTTGTTCGTGCTCCGTTTTTATGCTCTTCTTTTTATTTAGAGACTCGCCGTTTTGCATTTATCACGCTGCAGCAAAAACAAAGTTTCATGCAACAGTGAATCCCATTCTTCCACGCCAAAGAAAATGAGCCTCGTTTGAAATTTTATGAATATAATTTGGGGACGTTTTCCCTCCGAAAAAGATCCATTTTTAAAACTCGAGGCTCAGAATTACGTAATTAATGTTTCGGTTCTGGCAGCGATCGATAAATCGTTTGGACAAATAGAACCATATTGTTCGTTTGGATCCCGAACCCCGTATGAATGAAGATAAAAGCCTTAATTAGTCCTTACGATAATAGTAAGAAGAAGAAGCGGTGATAACTGTCATGTCGACTAGAACGAGGACATCGTTATCAATGCCAACAGTTGAGCAGCTGTTACTTTAGCTTTAATTAAAGTCCTCGTCTCGCTCACTTCTTTTTTTTTCTTTTCTTTTGTTCGTGTAACTGCGACTTTCGTCTATGAAGTCTCGAGCTCGAAGTCGAAGTTCTTTTTTTTTTGTTCTTTTTCTGCTTCTTTTCGGGCTGTTCTGCATCGGAACGTTCCGAATCTTTTTCCCGCCTAATGAGCGCCGAAGCTGATTAAAGGGAAACCCAGTTTCGGCGGAGTTGCGTTGAGTTGTTCGTTAAATTTTCGCGTGTACTTGTTTGCGGCAGGTTTTAAAAATCCGAGGGAGATAGATAGGCCGGCAAAAACCGATAAATTAAAGTCCTCCATCGTCTCAGATAATTCAAGGCTTAGTAAATTGTACGCATGAATTGATTCGAATAACTGCGTTAAATTATTGGAATATTTTTTTGGTTTAGAGGAAAAGTAGAGAGTAATTTAATGAAGAAGAATGAAAAATATCATCGTGTAAAAAACTTGTTTTTAATATATATCCGGTTGATGGCATGTTTTTAATAAAAGGGAGATCACACAGTCGCTCCCAGTTCACAAAACGTTAGAACGAGATTAGTGATGAAAATATTAACCCATCAATTCACAAGTCGCATTTTTTCAATAATATTTTGCAAACTAATATTTCATGCACTGAAATTAATGGGAAATTACTAAAAAATCCTGCTTGAAAAATTTATGATTTATTTCTCTCCGAATTTTAGCCTCCCTATTTAGAAAAAGTCCTATTAACCCCCTTGCGGTAAGATTTAATCATGGAATGGTGTTGTATGGCACGAAAACCAGTGACGAGCTATACTCCTCATTTTACCGGAAGGGGTTAATGGAAAAAAAACTCCATCAAAATCTAAAATTATGTAAAATTTTAAAAAATAAAACTTTTTTATCACCGTATTTACTGGTGTATTTGTTAAATACAAGTAAATTAACCCGGGGGGACGCGCGCTACGAAGTGTAACGCGAAAACGCGCAAGGGGGTGTGCGACAACCTTATTCGTTATTTCGGTATTTAAGGAAACCCAGCAACATTTTTATGCTATATCTGTTCCAAATGATTGATTCAAACAGTTCTAGTTATACAAGAGCACATTTTTAGACGAAAAGTTTAGTAAATAATTCGTTACATTATTCAGCGCATTACGAACGCATGACAAAAGAATATTTTTTACATACATGTTTTTAACGTTTTTTTTATAGTAAAGAATCGGGAATATAATAATCGTTATAGAATTTTATGGAAAAATATTGCTTTTGATTTTCTTAGGTACACAGGAAAACAGTTTTATTTTTTTAGAAATTCAAATAAGAATTCTGATGGGCTTTATCTTCAGATCGAATAAATTTAGGGCGTACTACACTTTTATTTTTTAGAATAGTTTATATAATTTTAAGCGTTTCCTCCAATAGTGTTTGTGAAAGCGGAGAAAACATATACTAGCTGACTACGGTCACATTACGTCCAGAATAATATAATTTTTCCTTCACTCTCTTGACATTTTCATTTACACTATTATCCAGTACACTACTTACACTATATCTTGACATTTAAAAGTCTTGTGCCCGCAAAACTCTTATTTTAGACACATAGAATGTTATTGAATCCATTTGTTTCCTCACTAAAACTTAAATAGCGAGACAACATTATTTTTCTGTCCCTAATACGATCACTCAATTGAACAAAGAAAGCTGACGCGAGGACGCGATTGGGTTTAGTTGTCAGTATTTTTCACACTTTACGTGGCGTGGGGTGTCGGACACCCCCTTGCGCCACTTCGCGGGTTAATTGGTAAATGATTGGATAAACTTTCCCTTTTCTTCATTACATCGGGAAAAAACTACTATGGAGTTTAAAGTGAAAATAAAAAAGGCTACTTCACGAAGTGAACGCTTAATATGTGCTGTCATCGATTGAATATAAAAGAAACGAATACTTAAAAATACTTTTTTTGTAAAATTTATGTTGGAGAAATAATTCCCGAGAGTTTATGATGTATTTTTAGAAGCGTCCCTGAAACGGGCCGCTAGGACTTAATGGGTTCATGCCAGACCCATCCCGAACAAAGGCCTAGGGAAAAGTTGACTTGCGATGCCTTGAAAAAGTTTCGTCCGACAAAATAATTATTGCTATTTTCTGTTTATTACGTTGAGCAATTTGGCATAGTAAGAACTAAAGGAACACATGAAAATGATAAATAATTAAATTATTTTATAAAGTTAATATTTCTATCACACAAAAAAATCGTTAATAAATCAAATAATAAAAATAATTGCTTCATAAATGTAGGATATTACCCCTAAAGAATAATTTAATCACTGTATAAAGAAGGATGTAAGAGCTAGATTAATTTTTTTGGCGATAGATGGAGCCACAGTTCTGCTCGGTGCGAGCAGCGCCCTCTTTTTTCCTAACAAATCCAGACTGCACGCTGAGAGCAGGCAGCCGAAATGTTAATACTTCTCTGAAACCCTCTGTTATAAGTTAGATCAGTTTGGCGCAGTTAAGCCGCCGATCTACCCACTATGGTAACTATGTCCCGTCTAACTTTCCTTATGGCTCATTAATCTCTAATACCGTAATATTTTTAACCCGTAACATCTATCCCTCATTAATTTGGCTCAACCTAGTAAACATGACTTCATGTACATTCTCAACATTCTCGTTAACTTTCTGTATATATCTCTCTTTCTTTCTCCCCGTAAATTCTCTCTATGGTATTTAAATAAATGTTTTCTGTATTTAACTTGAAGTCTACTCATTTATTTTATGTAATACTTTGTTCTAAATTTAAATAAAAACCTTTAAGTCCCCTAGACATAAATTCGATCTATTTACCCCTTAAAGGTAACCCTTCCGTGGGCATTTTGTTTATTGAACGGAATCCCATACAAATACAATTCGGTATGCGACTTACTAGAATAACTTTACAATACGCGATTTTTGTTTCCTTTTTTGACATGTTTTATAGAGAATTCGTTAATAATGATCCCCGACCTTGACGAAAATTTGGCGACAAAAATGAAGGTTCTAGAAAATACAAGAATTATGACCCTATCTCTCTTTTCTATAGCTAGAAAAGAGTCTCTATAGCTCTTTTCTTTCTTACCGTGCATCACCCCTCTGAGGAATAAAGTCGGTTCTAAAATGAACAGTATGTGTGCGTCAAATTTGGTAGCTCAACGTCCAAAGGTGTGCCCCGCAGAGAGTCGCAATCTGTGCGTAATGATTTTTACAGAAGGCAATTTACACTATGATTACCAGCCCCCAAAACATTATCACGTGGAAAAAATATATCTCTCAGAACATTGTTATGCAATCACGAAAATGTTGTTCTAACCAGGGCCGTCTCGAGGCGATTTCGAACGGTGCGAGCGCACAAGGCCCCGCGCCACTGACAGATTTTGGAAAACAAAAAATGAATTGCTTTGATTTATTTAACGAAAGAAAAATTTTCCCTAAGTTTTACCCTTCAGGACGCAACACTATAAATATTTACGTTTTTAAACTTTTAAACTCCTGGTGTGTTTTTTATTAGACTCGGTGTTTGCGTGTTTTGACTTTTTGACCCTTGCTTTTTGGAAATGAACTTTAAATTTTTTTAAAAAAAATAATACGGCTTTTAGTGTCATAGTGTGTCTTAATATTTTGTGATAATGTGTTTTCGTTTTTAATTATATATACGTCTGCATAAGTTTTATGATTTTATGTATTCTCTGTGGTCTACTTTTTGCTTTCTAAAGCATATATTTTTTATTTTTTATTTACTCATTGTGATTTTTGTTCTTTGTGTGTTTGTCAGCACTCTGTAAATGGAGTTTTCTCTGTAGTGTGCTTTTCTTTAAATAAATAAATAAATAAATTACAGCATTTATTTTAAAATAATTCATTTGAATTGTATCCAAATTTTGTTACTGTTCTAATATTATATTGACCTTACCAGTTACCGTCGGATCTGCAGAAAGATCTTTCTCAAAATTAAAAATAATAACAAATTTCTCGAAATCTAGCATTAATGAAAAACGATTGATTTACTTAGCCATTTTTATCTACCGAATCCTTATTAACCAAACGACTAAATCGTGATGATCACGTGGCAACCAATAAGAGTCTCTGTAAAACTCCCTTTCCAAGCATAAGACTAATATGGCAGGAAAGTGGAATTACAGGTTCGTAACAATGCATATGAAATTTTGGTACGAAAGAAACACGTCCAGCTTGGTTTTCGACACTATACAATGCAGCAGAAAACGCGACACATTGCCTTAGTATAGGAGGGACAACACTGCCTATAGTTTTGAATATAATTTAAAATTTTTTAAACCCAATATGCTGTGTTACCAATTCCGTCAAATGCCGTAGAAAATTATGCATTCTTATTTTATTCATTTTTTATTCTTATTTTTATTTATTTTTTATTCTTATTTTTTTTATTTAGTTTTAATTTATTTTTAATTAATATTTTTAATTTATTTATTATTCTTATTTTTTATTATAATTTTATTTATATTTTATTTATTAATTATTCTTATTTATTTTTTATTTATATTTTTATTTTATTTATTCTTTTTAGTCTTCAATTTATAATTCAGTATAATAAATATTATGCATGTGTGAAATAAATTTTGTCTGAAAATCAGAGGCAGGTGGCGTACTCGTATAGAATTAAAATTGAATTGAATTAAGACGCGCAAGGGGGTGTACGATACCCCAGTTCGTTATTTCGCTATTTAAGCAAAAACAGCAATATTTTTATGCTATATCTGTTCCAAATGATTTATGCGAACAGTTCTAGTTATACAAGAACAAATATTTAGACGAAAAATTTAGTAAATAATATATTATTCAGAGCGTTGTGAACACATAAGAAAAGTATTGTTACAAACACGGAAAGTCGCTTCCCAGCAATGTGAGTCTTATGGTTGGGAAAAGAGTTTTACAGGGGTAAGTATGAGATGACCGACAGCAGCCCCGTCTGGACCCCTGAACTTGGCGACAAACTAGGCGATCATCTTGGCTAGAAATTTGGCGACTTTGGCGACGAAATATGGGTTCTCAAAGGTGCTGGAATCTTCTCGATATCTCTATTAGGAGAGAAGATACGCCACGAATGTGCTAGATCATTCCATGTGACGTCACTATCTGCCAGGAAAACTATATAAGGAGATCGCTTGGACGACGGAGGGTGTTGTTGATCGACTAGGATCGCCTTGGAGCGCGAACGTCTTTGGAGTCTTATCCGCTGTGCGAGCTAGTAAGTTGGTGAGCTGAGCGCAATTGAAAGTGCAGTTATTGTCTACTAGTTATTAGTTATTTGCTGACTGTTTGTGTTGTTAAATATCAAAGTGCTGAACTGTTATTACCTGTGAATTGTTGTCTATTTACATTGGTAATCTGCGCAAGAACTATTGTTTCCTGCACCTGTGCTACGTGTTTTCCCGCATATTTATAAATAAACCTTCATTCTCCATTATCCTCCGTGTTGGACTGTTTACACCATACACCATAGAAAGACTTTTTTCAACAGTATATTTCTTACATACATGTTTTCAACATTTTTTATAGTAAAGAGTCATCAATATAATCATTATTAAACAATGCGGATAGCAAAATACTGCTTCTAATTTTCTTAGATACAAAGGCAGTTTTTTTTCAGAAATCCAAATAAAGATTTCAGTAGGGCTAGCAGCTTTAGATACAATTTATTTAGAGCGTAGTTCACTATTATTTGCCAGAATAGTTTCTACAATTTTCAGCTTTTCCTCCAATAGTTTTTGTGAAAGCAGAGAAGAAGTGTACCAACTGACTACAGTTACATTACGTCCAAAATAAGATAACTTTTGCATCAATCTCTTGACATTTTCACGTACACTATGATCCAGTTTAAAACTCTTATACCCGCAAAAATCTCCATTTTAGAAATATAGAATTTCCTTCGTCCACTTGTTTCCAAACTAGAACTTAAATAGCGAGAAAACATTATTATCCTGTCCTAATACGATTACTCAAATGAACAAAGAAACCTGGCGCGTGTCACACCCTTCATGGTGAATTCCAATTTAAAAAATAAAAGAATTTTTCTTGAAAGACGTCCCGTCTATTGAATGTGACCTTAAAGGCAGTTAGCATGGATTTGACTCATTTCAACTAAAGGGATGTCAGTTTTTCCCACATTTTAGGGCGATTGGGTTGTCGGACACACCCTTACGCGTCCATACGGGTTAATTGCTTAGCTGATAAAAAATTTCTGAAAATATTCAAAGAGTATATCCATATCGAGAACACTCGATTATGAAAAATCACAAAACAATAAATCTTCCAAGAATGATAAAAGTAAATGAAAAATCCTGAAACCTGGGGGGAGGACACTCCAATCAAATCCAAAATTTTGCACTGATTAAGACTATTGCACATGTCCCCACAAAATCTGGAGATCTTTTCAAGTCGCAAAATGCACTCCCTATTTTTCAATACATTTTTGAACCACTCTACCCGATGATTTAGCGCGGGTTCTTTAAGATGATTGCTCCTTAGTCAGCGGGCAATGAAAAGCGTAGCGATCCGCGTCACCGGGTCGACCACAAGGGCAAAGTGGTGAGTTTAGTTTTTTGAATCTGTGTAGGTAACAGGGGAATGGACTGTGCCCCGTTAAAAAGTAAACTAATCATTTGTTGTGGACCAGTAATTTTTTATTTAAGCAGGGCACGAAACTCCTGGCCCTCTTCCCCGAATCTGAGTCATAGTTTTCCCAGTTATATTGCCTAATCTTGCATTAATTTTTTTGTAATTTTGAATTTAACACAATTCAAAATTTTAAAAAAATTAATGAAAGATTGGCATTGTAACTTGGAAAACTATGACTCAGATTCGGGGAAGAGGGCCAGGAGTTTCGTGCCCTGCGTAAATAAAAAATTTCTGGTCCACAACAAATGCTTAGTTTACTTTTTGTATAGTATAGAATAGTATAGATTGTCTAATATGACCTTAAAATATTTTTTTCAAAGAAACATGCTGTAAACTTATTCGTATGTTCAAATGCTGTTCCATATAAAGTATGCCGAATTATATGTATTTTGAAATTAATTCCTTTTCTCGAAATATCTTTCATATGTAATATAATTTTTGACGATTTCGATACTTTCTTTATATACTTCGTATACGAGAAAGAAAAAATACCCGTAAATGATTTATTGGCTACTTTTACAACCTTCTTTTTCAATTCCTACTGTTAGTTCACACTCTCCCTATATATATTTATTTATATATCTTGTTCAAATTTTCAATCGTTAATAAAATACTTTTTATTCATCCACTCAAGTTCTAATACATTTTTTTAAACTTGTAGTGGATGACACTTGATGTTAATACAGTTTTTTCAAATATTAAGTCATTAATTAAATTTTTAATTAGATAAGATGCTAGACTGGCGAGAAACTTGGGGACTTGGCGATAAATTTGGCGACCATTTTGGCGACTTGGCGGCAAAGTTGGTGACTTTGGCGACAAAGGGAATTTTCAAAATTCAATCATTAATAAAATACTTTTTATTCATCCACTCAAGTTCAAATAATTTTTTTAAACTTGTAGTGGATGACACTTGATGTTAATACAGTTTTTTTACATATTAAGTCATTAATTAAATTTTTAATTAGATAAGATGCTAAACTTGGCGATAAATTTGGTGGCCTTGGTGGCAAATTTGGCGATCATTTTGGTGACTTAGCGACCATTTTGTTGACCTGGCTGGAAAGTTCGCGACTTTGGCGACAAAGGTAATTTTCAAGATTCAATCGTTAATAAAATACTTTTTATTCATCCACTCAAATTCAAATACATTTTTTAAAACTTGTAGTGGATGACACTTGATGTTAATACAGTTTTTTCAAATATTAATTCATTTCACAAATATGAAGTAGGAATTGACTTTTAATTTTTTTTATATTACTTGTTTTTTGTCTCTTTCTCCTTCGTTACAGAACAGAAAAGAAAACTATTTGAGTACCCAAAATCAATTATATTACCCTGAATCCTTGTTTACAATATTGTGTAAACCGGGTGAAATTCGATATTGAAATAAATTGGTCATTTTATTTACAGTTTCTTTATTTACTATGACAAAAAATAGGAGCAAAGCTTTTTTTATTCGTTAATCTCGCTCTTCGGTGATTTTCAGCGGATGGGGCCCCCCCCCCCCATCATCGCTTAAAAGGGTAATTATGAGATTCGTTGTCTGATTAATTATTTACTTCATCGTGTTATTAGTTATTGGTCGCAGTCGTTTTTTCCTCCCGCGCTCGATAATTTGGGCTTGTTATCGGAGGAAAAGACCGTTACTGCACTCAAACGAAGAAAATTGCGCTTCCATTAGAGGCACTTCCAATTACTTGTCGAGAATTTTTTTTCATCAAAATTATAAGGTCCGTATTTATTATTTTCCTTCTAATATTTTTCTCCGCAATTTTGTACAAACTTCCTTGTTTTGAATAACGTCTTTTTTTGTATTTTCTGCTGTTTACAAAGAATTTGAATGAATTCTTACCAAAAGAAACGCGTTAATTACAGATAAAAGAGGAATAAGAAATGTTAAAAATCGTAGGAAATAAAGAAACTTACTAAATATATAATTCATGGTTAAACTGCTATCAATCTTTCTGAAATATTAAAAAAATATATCTGTATGTAATTAACGCATTGATGTTATTATTTTCCTTCTGATATTTTTTTTCGCAATTTTATACTAACTTCTACATTTTGAATAGCGTCACTTTTGTCTTTCTATTTTCTGCTGTTTACAAAGAATTTGAATGAATTCTTACCGAATAATCACGTTAATTAACTATAATAGATGAATAAGAATGGTTAAAACATCGCAGAAAATAACGAAACTTATAAAATATATAATTCAGGGTTAAATAGGTCTTAATTATCAATCTCTTTAATGCAATATTTACACAGAGTAGATAATGGTTACAGAATAGATAAATCACAAGTTTATCGCATGTAGCAATGGTCTGTGGTAGCTTGTGTGGTCAATCTTTTTGAAATAGTGAAAAAATATATATTTGTAATTAATGCGTTGATGTGCAGAGGTAAAGTTTAGATTAGATGCTAGAATAAGATAAATTCAATGGTTTGTTTTTTTCAAAATTATAAGCTCCCTATTATTATATTCTTTATATTATTTCTTCTCAATATTCCTGTCGATAAATCCATATCTTCACTTCCCATAAAGGTAACTCTGTTGCTTCAGAATCATTGCTGTAATGAAACAAAAACTCAAAAAAGTGGTTCTTATCTGAATGGCGTCTAAGTCGAGATGTTTCATCACTACTAAATAAATGAAGAAAGTATTCTCTGATATTAAAACAGCATGTTTGGCAACATATCGAACCCGTGGTTAGCATATTCTTCAACTTAAACATTTGCACGAGCGAGTTTTCGGTATCCAAACTATGAAAGCAGCAAAACACGAAATCGCAAACATTTCAGACGGAAAAATTGAAAGAACATTTTAGAAATCTGATTCTACCCATGCTAATCGCCGGGATTTTTCCTCTTTTATTGCATTTGGTGGGAATTTCAGTCTAGAATATTTAAATATGGGGGGGGGAGAAGCGACGAAGCTACAACACGGAAGTTATCGGCAGAAATTAATTAAGGAATTTGTATGTATGTCGCATTCCACAAGCTGCTATTTGCTGCGAAGGAAAACATTAATACAGCAATTATTTTTTCTTCGTCTTACAGAGCTTCGCGTTGGGTTCCTCAACCTCCCCCCCGTTCCCCAATATTTAAGTTCATTTCAGTTCAGTTCTCTCAGATTAAGACGCATGTTAACGCTCAACTTAATTCAAAATGCAGAATGTAGCTACGTAGAAGATTCTATTCAAAATGCAAAATGTAGAATTATTTTACTACCATCGTATGTAACCCATTAGTTGCGGTGTGTGTGTAAGAAAGTACCCGCAGTTCGAGGGTAAAACAGAAAGATTGGTCTAATTACGAAGTTAAATTTCTTTATTATTCTTAGGGTCAGAATTACTAATCTGCAGAGGAGAGAGAGGCCGAATTTGGACCGACATCATAACTTATCTATAGAGGAGAGAGAGGCCGAATTTGGACCGACATCACAACTCCAATTCTATTAACCTTTTGCACTCCGAAAGATAACAAGATGCAAAATTATACGCGTGTGAGTGTGAGGATTAATTTAGCGTTTGAGGAAGCTGAAAAATAGTGTTATCAATTTGTTCCAATTCCTAAAAATTAATCTGTGTTTCTGCTATTGTATGGTCTTTATAATAAGCGCTATACAACAAGAATGTGTAAAAGATGCATTATTCAGACTATCGAGCTCAGTGACGGTTCGTCTATTATGGCTGCAGAGCTTCAGAACTCCATGATTTTTTGAAACTTGCATTTTCGATTTTAATCTTATTCGCTTAGTCTTTCACTCTCAGAGTTCCATGACTTAAGAAAATGCAAAAAAAGTAATAAAAAACTGAAAAGAAGACAGAAAATGAATCAACAAGTTAGAGAGAACCAGGTCTGAGCTGCAAAGTACTCTGCCCCTCCCCCAAAAAAATTCGCTCACAGCGCTAAAAATCTGGAGAGAAAAAGCAACCCTTTCTCCCTTTAACTTAGACGGACTATGGGCTGTCGGGGGAGCAGCTCTGGTTGGCACGGAGCCAAATGAACGAGAAAAAGATGCTCTTTTAATTTTTTTTCTTTTTTTTCTCTCTCTCACACAAGTCATAATCTTATTGGCTGTTTATGGGTTTTGGTTTCGATTTGTGTTGCGTCGACAGAAACACATCTGGTGGAATGATTATTCGCTTTCTCTTGATAGAGGGTTATATTTCTTTTGAAGAAGATATTCATTTTTGGAAGAGTGTTATCGACTGAAGTGGGCAAGGAGGGAAGTGTGCATGTGG
>BGPR01012964.1:27966-43159 GCA_013235015.1 Araneus ventricosus | reverse complement strand
ATCCCCCCCCCCCCGAGACAATCTGGATTCGCACTGCTTATCACTGGTTTATGGCTTAGACGACTGAATTAACTTAATTCATTTTGTTAATTCATGAAAGAAGATTCATTTTTTGATTTTACATTTTATTTCCATTTTACTTTCTCTCGTATCTAGTACACAAGAGAAAGATGTGTAATCGTCAAAAAAAATTCGAAATCGAGATGTTGATAAGCTCCATGTTTTAGACCTTCCGAGTCCGAAAACATACTACAATTAAATTATGTCTGTCTGTATGTCTATCTTAACATTTCGATAAATCGAAAACATTAAACTACGGTGATTGAAATTTGGTATGTGGTCTTTAAACATAATTTGTAGAGTTTTCTATCAAAATTTGCGACAAAATCTGTACGGAAAGTCCAATGTCTGTCTGTACGTCGCTGTCATGTAACAAATAACTCAAAATGCAATAGCTAGATGGATAAAAATTTGGCATACGGCTATATCGTCGAGTAGGTCCGATAAAATTTTGCCAAATCGTCAAAGGTTGATCCTGTCTGTTTCGTCTGTATAATTTACTTTTGAAAAGATCCGTCTTTCTCCATACGCATGCGTAATTGGAAGCACACTTGCTGCATGATATTGCTCTTTATATACAACACTTCCTTGGCGCTTTTTTCCCCTATTGTTCTTTTTCTCCCCTTTTTATTGGCGAATTTGATCCTGCTCTAGTTATTTTATTTCATTCGTCTTTTTGTCGTTTTCAAGTGTTAACTTGTTTTGCGTTCTTGGAATAGAGCAGATTAATTTTTATCACGCAGGAGGATGGGGAAATGCCAAATTTAGAAGTATACGAGAAAGTTTAGGGGAAGCCACTCTGCTGGTTTATGATTGTATAGTTCCACGCCCCATCAACAAATGAAAACAGCATTGAAATATTTTCGCATTATCTTATACGAAATTAAGTAATTATTGATAGCATAATCAACTATATTCAAGACAGACAGTTTCAATGCGATCCTTGAGCTTGTTCATGGATCTGAGGCTTACAAAAGCTTCTTTGGTTCTTATGTGGTCTGTGAGGCTTTTGGTGCTTTTATGTGGGTCTCATACCAATTTTGTACTCTGCAATTGGTTTTATCTCCTCGTGTGCGTTTTCTTCTTAAACTTTAAACTTCTAATGTTTTAAGGATTTTGTGCTCGTGTATATTTAACTTTTTAATCCTTGCTTTTTTTGAAATGGCCTTTTGATTTAATGTTTTAAATTTTTTAAAAAATTAATGTGTTTTTATGATATTAATATGACAGTATACGACTTTTAGAATTCTAATGTGTCTTTTAATGTTTTTGTGATTGTGTGTTTTCGTTTTAGATCATTTTTGCGCTTGCAAAATTTTTATGGTTTTGTGTTTTGAACTTTTGTGTTCTCTGTATTCAACTTTCAACTCTGTATTCAATTTTATTTTCTCGCGCGTTTTTTATTATCTTTATGATTCACTCATTGTGGCTTTTGTTCTTTGTGCGTTTGTTGTTCATCGCACTCTGTAAACGGAGTTATCTCTGTAGTGTGCTTTTGGGCCAAATAGAGTTGATTCAAATGGAATAGATATCATCTCAAGTCTGGAACTGCGTCACGATTTATATGATATTTGTTACTAATATATATAATCGTAAATCTAAATTTATTATTACTGATTATCGTAAATTTTGATCGGTATTTGTGTATTTTTTGTTAGCTGTGAGACACTTGGTATCTCTTTCAGTCTTGCTACAGTTTGCAGGGAATTATTTACTCTATCATGTGCAGCAACAATTCTCATTTTTCCCATTGAATGAAATGTATTCATAACATCAATTGCTGAAACATTGTGATCTATCTACCACCTAAGCCGCTAATCACTTCTCCCAGCATTTGCACTAATGACGCATCCGGCACAAAAAACCATTGGTGGCGCACCAACCTTCTTACAAATCTGAAAGCATATTTTTCAATCACTTGTAGCTTTTTACGACTATATTAACTCCGGTTCTTTTTCATTCAATTCAGCGTTAAAAAAGATATATAAAACGACATTCCACTTCCGGAAAAACATGAGTAGCGCAGCAGAATGGCGAGGACTTTTCATGAGATTATGGAGTCGAGCTTGTGTTTCTGGAAGAAAGTTAGAGACGTCACTAACGTTAACAACGGGAAAAGTGACGTCTTCCCGTTCCAACCAAAATTTACAGAATAGACCCCTTAGAATGAGATAAGAAAAGGTCTCGCATGAAAAACGAACTGCTTATTATCCTTGAAGAACATTTGGTATTGGTGACAATACAGTTTTCTACTCAATCGCCTTAAAAGTATAGAAATATACAGCAGAATGTCGGGGACTTTTGAGTTATTTAGAATGGCAGGAAAGAAGATTTCTTGTGAAGAAAAAACCTGGATGAAAAGTTTTTCAGAATAGAAGCACCCAATTTTTGCTAAAGTTACTGGGACTATTACTTTTAATTTTGTTATAAATTCTAGCTGCTCCCTTGACGACTATATTCGCTGGGAATACTATAATTTCACTGAATCTCTTGTGTAATTTGATATTCATAGTTCTTCAACAAAATACCTTTAAATTCCAAATCGCGATAGACATTTAACCCATGCTCTTTCAGTAGCATTACACCTATTTTATTCTGTTGTGTGCAGGAACGTCCTACTGGAGTCGATTTAACTGTTCAAAGTCATGTACTGCTACATCATATCATCTTCACTCTCTTTATTCCTTTTGAAATATGCATTTGATTCTGCAACTTTAAAATGGTATGGCACATTTTACTTTCAAATATATTAGCTGGATGGAAATATGCCGATTAAACATATCATTAGCCACAAAGGTTATCTTAGCTTTCAACGATGGAAGAGAAACATGCAAATAGATATTTGCTTAACAATGAAAACGATTTTGAATTGGTAAAGGTAACAATGAAAAATAAGTTAAATTGTACCAAAAATATTTTTAAAAAATTTATTAAAATTAGAGAAAAAAAATGTATGGTAAACTTCTAATTGATATCATCATTGAAAATGGAATTCTTGTGCTTTCAGATGGTGTAAAAAAAATGATTTTGTGCTGCAATGTTTTCGAAAGTTATTACAAAACACCAAAATTTTGCTTAATTTTGATTAATTAAAATAGTAAATACGTAACTGAACGAAGTTTGGAGGTCATAAAAAATTTGTATCGTCCTGACGAATGTGTGAAAAACCGCATGGCTTATGTAAACCAAAACACTTTAACTTTATAGACTTTACTCACCTGACAATCTTAATATAAATAAAAGTCATTGTGGGTTTGTATGTTTGTATCTATGTTCCACATCTCCTCCTAAACCACGGCACTGATTTCAACCAAACTTTGAACACTTATTAATTAAGACTAGGGTAAGATTACTGTCAACTTTTTAAAGTGCTAAAGTTAAGTAAACAGTCAGTTAAGTAAAAAGTAACCGAAACCGTTTTTCCGCTGTAAGTTCGGAGCAAATTATCCCCTGAAAATTATTTTTATACCATCTTAAAGTTCAAACTTTTACCTTTTTAATGATATTAATTTTATGTCTGTGACATTTTTCTTTCAATTTGTATTAATTTTTCAAAATTTAAAAAAAAAGTTGACACGCAGACGATTTTAAAATAAATCAAATTTAATGATACTAGAATTGATACTGATGAGTTGCTAGGCAATGGTGTAATTACTTTGCCATTATTTTTTCTGTTTATTTGTTTTCAAATATCGTTTGGCAATGTTTTCATTGGTTCTTAAAGAATTCTAAAGCTTATTTAATTAGATTAAAAAATCACTGCAGTTCATATCACCTGTCATTTTTACCTGCGTTTCCGAAGAAATAATAAATGCTTAATAATATATTAAATGAGAAAGTGTGTCTGTCTGTTTGTTACGCTTTCACGGCCAAACTACACGTGGAATAACTTATTTTGAATGTCAAACATCACGTGATCATAAAGAAAGCCGCGATTATGTGATCTTTCAGAGAAAATAAACAAATAATTTATTAATGGAATAATAAATGTAATTACTCAACTCGACGCTTTATTTTCATTTTTCGAGTTTGCAGTCTATTTAATTTTAGTGATTTATACTTTTCCATATCAGATTTTATTCAAGAAGCTGTCGATAAATTGACGTCGGGACAGAAATCTATTGATAGATAGAATATAGCTGCAAGAGGTTTTAGATTAAAATTTAGAAACTAAAGTTTATTATAACTAAAGGAAAATATGCGACGATAAAGTATTTTGTTTTATGTATTCTTTTAAATGGTAGAAGTGGATGACATATAGCATGATGGATGGTACACATATTATAGGGGCCTGATGATACCATTGAAAACAATGATGTAATTAACAATAACGGAGAATATATGAGGAATAGAGAATGGTTGTTGAATTAGTAATTTTGGCACTGATTAATGAAAGTTTAAGTCAGATAAATAAAAAAAATATATATGTTACAAGTAACATCATATCCTATAAAGTTCTTGAACTCCTTAGAATTGTCAGGGGTACCTTCCGACAAGCTGATATTAAAAGTCGGTGTGCTAGTACTATTGATACGTAACCTCGATGTACCGAGACTGCGCACGGTTACAAATTGCACACCTAGGTCCAAACGTCGTGAGAGTGTTTAAAAACGAGAGTGTTTTAATTTCACGCATTCCGATAATACCGAAGGATTTGCCATCCAATTTCAAAAGATAGGCTCAGGGCCAGACAATCAAAAGGGCAGGCGTACATTTGAAAACCATATTTTTCCCATAGGCAACATATGTGGCGTGTTCACGTGTGTCCAGACCACAAAACCTCTACATCTGTGCAAAAAACGTAAAACAAAAAACGTAGTGTACAAAAGTGTGTTAGCATAGATAAAAAAATTACCTAACTATAACAGCAAACACTCCTGTTAGTCGTCCAATAATGTATTATCAACCGTCAAAACTTTTAATTTTCCCTTTCAACATGTAACGGAACATTTACATTCGTGAATTTAAAAAATTTAATACTTCAAATTCTTCGCGCAAGAAGTCTCGGGTTACAGCTAGTAGACAATAAGAATCATAAGGAAGGCTACGATACTTTCGATAATTTAATAAAAAAAACAATGAAATAATTAGCCGAAAAGTGTTGTCGACCACGTGAACGTACAAGTACTAGTGGGATGACTGCAAAAGTGCGGATATTTTCGAGTCTGTCAATCCATGAAGAAATTTTTGCCACGTTTTTTTTTTTTTTAATTTTTTTTATTTATTCATTCATTTTTTTTAAAAAAAAGGGAGATTACGAGTAAACAGTTGTACTGATTTCAAATAAAAGAAAAAATTATGGTTTAGCTGGAGGGGGGGCTGCAACCCATCGCCCCCCCGGATTCGCCACTGAGTGATAGCGAACCTTTTTGAGAAGTGGGTCAAATTTTGTTCACTATTTTTTAAAAACTAGCCCGTGGGTCACTAAGTCAGTGGCTTCACTTGGAAAGGGGGAAGGAGGGTGTGGTATAAAGGGTACCAATAATTTGGAAACATCGAAAATCTGTTAACAGAAAAACTTGACAGTTGATTCTTTTTTTTTTTGTTCTCATTTTTAAAATCCTCTAAAAAATTTACATTTCCTTTTTGTTTTACAACTTTTTCAAGAGAAGAGCAAAAAATAAAGGTTGACGCCTTAAAATTGATATCAGTGGGTTGATACCGTGAATTATATAAATTGAAATGTGAGAGAATAAATTTGAAATATAAAATAATATATAATTTTGATAATAGAATAATAATAATAAAGTTTATTAAACACTTCTAGACGAGTACTCAAAAGATGTAGGGATGGGGAAAACCTATCGTTTTTTTTATTGTTGTTTCGGTCAATCGATTTTTTTTCGGTTTTTTTCACCCGGTTATAACCAGTTATTTTTGTTTAAAATCCAATAACCGGATAAAAAACCGGATCGGAGGATCGGCTGGATTTTAGGTTCGATTAGACTAAAATTTACCAAGTTATGAAGCTTTGAATTTCATCATCTTAGACCAATCAACGACAACCACTTCCTCGAGGCGTCTGGTGGCGGATTACTGAAAGAATCTTTATGAACAGATAAATATTGGCCAATGGATTAATTTCCTGTAAAAACGATATTAATAAAAAATTTTGTCTGTGAACGAGGTTTGTATTTTTATATAAAAAAACACACACACACCGAAAAACGGTTATTTCAAAAACTAGTTATTTTGATCCGTTATATCCGCCAGGTTAAACCTGAGGTGGAAAAAACTTGAATAACCGAAACCGTTAAACCCGTCTTTGTTATATTTTTGTATTTAATAATTATTTTGTATATGTATTAAACATTTTGTGGGGCATTTCTCCCTTGCACTTTATCTGAAACATTTGAGAACCAACGGGAGTGTTCTCACCTCGACTTTCTTGTACACTTATATAACGATTTGCATTCTATATTTAGTTCCGTAGTTATGGCGAAGAGAATCGAGTCCATATTTTGGCCCCTTCCTTTTGATCGACTAAATCCAAAATTATATGCAAATCTATCATTTTGGTATCAAGACCAGTTATTTAATTTCATTTATCTTGGTCGTTTCGTATTTGAGTTATTGTGTTCACCGAACAAGGAGGGACAAACACAAGGCATAATTATAAGAATGTATTTTTTGAATCAAGGAGGTTTAACACATTGCCGCACATGACGGCTGTAGTCCCCCCCCCCGTCCTGCGTCCTTTCATTATTATAAAAAAGAAATATAATTACCATTACATTTATTGTTCAGTAATACATTACCATTACATTTGTTCAGTAATATACATTACCATTACATTTATTGTTCAGTAACAAATTACCGACTATTATTATTATTATTATTAATGATAATAGTCGGATTATTATTATTATTATTTATAAGAACAATTATAATAATAATAATAATAATAATAATAGTCGGATTATTATTATTAATAATAATAGAATAAAAGAATTATTATTCAGTAATAAATTACCATTAATTCTTCAGAAATATATTGAACAAAACATTATATAACATTTTAGATAACGTGTAAATGGATTTTGTGTACGATTTTTTTATGTCTAGAAAAAGTCAAAGCATGTTCGCTTCAATAATCGAAAGATAAATATAGCAGCTCGCATTTTATACATTTTTCATAAACAATTTTTTTTTTATACTACAGTATATTTCCACACATTTTTCGTATGCCAGAGTTGAAAACTGTGTTTCTGCTATATGCTGACCAGCTATATATTCTGTATGTATTTTCTCAGGAATTAGTGGAAGCTTTTGTTTTAACATTACTGTGAATGTATGCGCATAACTAATGTCCAATTAAACTCTCTACACCTATAACCGTTTTTTACTTTCTTGTATACTAAGTATACAAAGAGAAAGTATTGTAATCGCCAAAAAATTCGAACTCGAGATTTTGACGAATCTTCACGTTTTAAACCTCCCTGAGTCCGAAAAACACAATTTTGGAATTATGTCTGTCTGTGTCTTTAATCGAAAACTGTTAGAGCTACGGGGATGAAATTTGGTATGTGATATTGTCACATAATTTGTAGCTTTCTATCAAATTTTGGACAAAATCCGTCAAAGGAAAGTCTGTCTGTGTGTCCGTGTTCATGGGAACGCGATAACTCAAATAGCTAAATCGTTGGTTTTTTTTGTTTATATTAGCGTTCCGTTTTGAAGTAACACGAGGTCTGTTTGGGGACGGACTCTCGTCATTTTGAACAGTGGTCAGATGCCGAGGACGACATCAGAGCTGGCATTCCCCTTTCCAAGCTTCCACACCACCCCAGCGGCAGAGCGTTTGTGTGATTTAGCGTGCACCATGCCCCTATGCACGGCGGATCTTCAGTGGAATCGGGTTTCGAACTTGCAGCCCTCCGGGTCCGAAGCCGAGACATTACCAGTAGGCCACCGCGGCATTTTTGGAATTAAGTCTTTCTGTCTGTGTGCCATTCTCTTTGCGAACACACGATTAATGAAAACCGCAGTAAAAGAGACGGGTGAAATTCGGTGCGTGTTTTTAATATCAAAACTGTAGACTTCTATCAAAGCTAGAAAATCACCCGTCATGGTATGACGGGTGCAAATTGCCTCTTCATTCGAGAGATTTCCCGTCAAATCTGACGTGATTAAATAGATATATATGCGAGAGAAATGTTTAACATTGATCGAAAACAAATAACATAAACATATGTTTTATGACAGGAATTTTTTTTTATTTGCATATTTCTTTATTGAAAAAACCTCTTGATAAACAACATTCCGCGTGAAGTATTTTTCGTTGTTTAACAATTTTATTATAATTCAATAACCAAGAAATTCTCAGCTTGTCAAACGTAAGTCAAAAGCTAAAATGTCAAAGGAATTCTTTTTCGAAATTCTAAACAAAACAAAGCACTTCTCTGCTTGTGAAACGTTGCCAAAAAATGTTATCAAATTATATCATCACTATTACAATAAATAATGAGATGCATCGTGGCGTCCAAACTATATCACGCGCATGATATACCACTGACGCGATTCATTACTTTCTATTGAAAAACGGAAATTAATTTGAAATATATGATTAATATAATTTAAATTTACTCGGGAACTATTGATCATGGCGAGATAAATTTTATATCAATCGATATAAAATTTTATTTCACCATTTTAGAGCTATTAAATTTGAAATTAGAACGAAAATTACTCTTTTAAATTTAAAATTACTGAAATTTAGGTTCTCTAACAATGGAATAATGCTGCTTAACGTCTCGCAGTGCTATGGCGCGAGTTTTATTGTTGGTGACGTCAGAGCTTTACCGAGAGACAGATCTGGGCTATTATATTAGTAATTTTTTTACGAGAAGTCTGTCTGTCCTTTCGTGTGCGTGAGCACGATATCTCAAGAACGAAACGAACGAGATAAATAGAATTTAGCAGACGGTTTTATAAGCAGAATTGCAGATCGATATCAAATTTCGCGCCATTTCCGCAGGGCCGGATTATCAAATAGTCAAAGGAGAGAGCTGGGGCCTCCGATGCCTCTTGATCTTTTTTCTGCATTATTTTCAAAGTACAGGGTGATTATAAAAAAATTTGCCTATATATGACCC
The DNA here is from genome assembly GCA_013235015.1 of Araneus ventricosus. Classification (NCBI taxonomy): domain Eukaryota; kingdom Metazoa; phylum Arthropoda; class Arachnida; order Araneae; family Araneidae; genus Araneus; species Araneus ventricosus. The sequence continues at coordinate 34,004 of BGPR01012964.1, read as the reverse complement.
CCTAGCGAGTGTACCATCATATGGAACGGAATAAAATTTTGGATGCAGATGTTATACGGCATGAGCTCAAGAATGATGTGCAAAACGAAAGTCTAGCTCTCCCAGATAAAGTTGCATTGAAACAAATTCGAAATTTTCAAATGGTAACACCTACTTTTTTTGCTGAAACTTGATCCTCATAGAAAAAACTTAAAATGAAGTTGGAACTGTATTTTTAGGGCGAACAACGGTGGCACTAGGCAGATACAAAGAAAGTGAAGATATCAACCATGGTATAAAAAATGTTTTGCCGATATATGATCCTCTAGCGGGCATATCGTTTGATGGACCGGAATAAAATTTTAAATGCGGGTATCATCCGGTATGCGCTCAAGAATGATGTGAAAACAAAAGCCCCCCCCCCCCCCCAGTTATGGTTACAGTGACAAAATTTTGAAATTTTTCAATGGCGACACCTACTTTTTTTTTACGGAAACTCAATCCTCACAGTAAAAAATTTAAAATGGCGTTAGGCAGAGATGAGGAAAATAGCGAAAATATCCAACAGTAAGTACTCGGTATAAGAGGCTTTAATTGTCTCTGCCTAAAGCCACCGTTTTTTGCCCTAAAAATACTGTTCCAACTTCATTTTGAGTTTTTTTCTGTGAGGATCACATTCCGTGGTAGGAATATGCTGTCTTATGTTTACATCAGATGTTAAAAAAATCAGAAATATTCGTTACTGATTGCGAAAAATTGAGTATGTTTTTCCTCCTTGAAATTTCAAAAAATTGAGATAGGTGATGTTATTTAAAAAGATTACGATCTGTTACTTAAAAAGGGCTTGTATAGAGATTAAATGAAAATAAATTTTAAAAATATTGGTTTTTGGAATTTGGGAAAGGAACCCCCGAAGCTTGCATTGCCTATAAGCTCCCACAAAGGCCCTGCATATTCGTCAAATGGTTGACTACCTGTCGGTAAATCTGTTCACATGAATATTAAGTACGATAACTCAAATACACAACGAACTAGATAAATGAAATTTGGTATTTGGTATTGGCACTAAAAATGTACATCTGCAATAAATTTGGACATAATCGGTCAAAGGGAAAAGGCCCAAAATGCGCACTCTGCTCTCTTCACTAAACTACGAAGCTCAACACAAAACGCATCATACTGGGTAAGTTTACGAGAAAGCCGTGAGGGTAACTCTCCCGCTAGCTAGTTATTAAGTTCATTTAAAAGTGTGTTCCCCATCCGTCCAGGGAAATTATTAAATAAGATTATTTACGTACAAAGTGACACGATAAAATTAAAATTACTTTAAAAAATTCATGGAAACCTGAGAAAAGTAGCATGGAAGTCAAACTGGCAGCACCCAAAAAAAATATTTTTTTAAAAATCTAGAACAATAAAGAATATTTTTCCTCGGATGGGTTAGGTTAGATTAGATTAACGTCCCGTTTTGAAGCAACACGAGGGCTATTTAGGGACGGACCTCGTAATTTCGAACCGAGGTCGGATGACGAGGGCGACGCCTGAGCTGGCGCCCCATCTCCAAGCTTCCGCGCCACACCACCGGGAGGGCGTCTGGCCACTGCGTATGATTTGGCCTGCGGCGGGCCCCATACACGGCGGATCTCTACCTGCGGCCCTCACCACTAGGCCACCGCGGACTCTATTCTTCCTCTGAATATATATTCTAAAGTTATCAACAGAAAGTAACACAATCACAAAATCAACGCTCAACAGTGACTAACCATGTCTGAAAAATGCAGCATTGGACGGTTTTGAGGCATCTTTATCGGTTTCAGTTAAGAACGCTGCGTTCATAGCATCCGTGTGCTATCATTTTTCAAGGATAAAAATCTGCAGTCTTTTCTAATAGAATATCAAAACCTTATTAAATTCCAAAATGACCAAAACAATGTTACGAATATGGCGACTCCTGACGTCTGCACAAGTAACTGCGGAACTGGTCTCTGGCAGCATTATATAACTGAGCAGAACGAACTGGGAAGCAGTCTCGTTGAGTCTCGCTTGTGCATGTATTCCAGTCGCGTTGGAGCTGTGTTCATTTCTGTGTCTACTTCATCACGTTGTATTTACTGCATTACGTTTGCATTTACTGCATCTATGTTTAATCTTGTTTTAACCTATTTTAAGTGTTAAATCTAATTTACAGTTTTTGAAGCATTTTAATAAATGAATTCGTTAACGCTGGAATACTTTCTTGTGTCCCACCACGATGCCTTCTGATTAAGAGTAATTGTCGGTGTGTTATGTCCATTTGAACCCCGACATTATGTCTCTTCCTCGGACTCTGAAACAGTCCCCACCCCAACAAGACAAACAAGATCCAAATCGCCCTACTATGAGTGTACTACTAATTACGAATTTAATTGTATTTTCTTAGGTTTGCAAAAGGCAAGATACATTACATAATCAAACAATCAATATACAAATGTAAATAGTTTATAGTAAATTGTATAACAGTCTCAAGGTTTGTCAGGAGGCTGCTACTGTAGATCTTTCCATGTATTTTTACTTTCTCGTATGCGAAGTATACAAAGAAAAAGTATTGCAATCGTCAAAAAAATTCGAACTCGAGATTTTGACGAATCTCCACGTTTTAGACCTCTTTGAGTCAGAAAAACACGATTTTGGAATTATGTCTGTCTGTGAACACGATAACTCGAAAACTATTAGAGCTACGGGGATGAAATTTAGTATGTGAACTTTACACATAATTTGTAGGTTTCTATCAAATTTTGGACAAAATTTGTCCAAGGGAAGTCTGTCTGTCCGCGGCCATGTGAACATTAAAACTCAAAAACTTGAAGAGATAGATGAATAAAATTTGGTACACAGTTTTATCATCATGAATGGAGGTCCGTATCAAATTTTGGACCAAATCCGTCGAAGGGGTGACTGTCTGTCGGTCTGTATAATCGCATATTTTTAATCGCAATAACTTCTTAACAAAATTACTTAGACAAATGAAATTTGGTATGTGGCCTTCTTACCTTAATTGTAGATTTGTGACCAAATTTTGTCTCAATCGGTTTAAAAATGGGCGTTCAAATTGCATAATTAATTTTTCTAATTCTATTCTCCATGCGCATGCGTACTGGTAGAAATCTCTGTGCACGCGGAAGGATTACATCATTTTGTCCTTGAGCCGGCAAGAGTGGAACCTAGGAGTGTGTGATAGATGCGTTTTAATCGGTACGTATATCTTTGAAATTAATTCGTTACCTAAATATTTTACTATCACTATAATCTATAATGAAAAACCTTCTGATAGTCATTGGATTCTGGGTTACAGTAGGTTCGAATTTTTTTTTATCCAAGCGTGGGGAGGGTAAACAGCATCTTTTTGGGGAAGTATACGAGAAAGTTTAGGGGAGACCACTTCCGCTGGTTTTTGTTGTTGTTGGAATCAATAAACATTCAACTACGCACACCCTCCCAAACTCCAAACCGGAGATCTCTATCTCTGGAGTCAGGGGTGTGTCGTAGAGTTAAGAAGTATGTGCTGTAAATATGATCCTTTTGTAGAAGTATACGAGAAAATTGAAAGGAGAGCATTCCCTATTTTTGCAGAAGTTCTGATTGAAGTAATATATTTCAAAGGAAATCATAAAGAATTATCCCTTCCCTTCCATATAATCTGGGATGAACAGATAAACCAGGCTGCCGCGAATACAAGTTCGGATTGAGCGGCCGACGCATAATAGCTTCCATTACGAACAGCCCCAGTGATGACCTCTCAGACGGAGGTACGACCCGTCATTCATAACGGCCCATGAGAGAAACACCCCCAGTCAGTGGCGGCTCGTGAGCTCAAAAACGAGGAGAGCTGCAAAAAAATGTTTATCAAGAGAATACAATTTTAAAATCTACTTTATCTCCAAGTAGGCCAAATTTTTTAATTCCAAATCCAGATGTGAAATTTCCCGCTTTTCAAACAAAGTAAATAACTAGCATATGACATTTTCTATTAGTTTTACTAACGAAAATTAAAGTGAATGTTGATGCGACGATTCCTCTGACGAATAATAATAATAATAACAATAATCGGAGCTCCACATATGCACTTCCCTCCTTGCCCAGTTCACTCGATAACACTCTTTCAAAAATGATTATCAAATAACTAATATACAGAACATTTATTTTTAAGCTAAAACATATTAAATACATTTTTACTGAATTACTTTAAAAATTTGAAAGTTTTAGAATAGTATAATTTGCTCGAATCTATCGTCGCAACACGATAACCAATAATTCATAAACAGCTAATGAGATTGCAACTTGTGTGAGAGCGAGGAAAAAAGAAAAATATATTTAAAAGAGCATCTTTCTGTCGTTCAGTTGGCTCCGTGCCAGCCAGAGCTGTGTTGACTTTCAGCCCATAGCCCGTCTAAGCTAAAGGAAGAAAGAGTTGCTTTTTCACTCCGGATGTTCTGCTCAGTGAACGGATTTCGGGGGGGGGGCAGGGGCAGATTATTTTGCAGCTCACACGTGCGTCTCTCTTCGTTTCGATTCATTTTATGCCTTTTTTCAATTTTATATTACTTTTTTTTGCATTTTCGTAAGTCATTGGACTCTGAGAGTGGAAAAGTAAGAAAATAAGATTCAAAACGAAAAATAAAGTTTAAAAAATAATTTCAGGGGGTGCTGCAGCTCTGCAGCACCAATGGGCGAGCCGCCACTGCCACCAATATTTTACCCACGAGGGGAGAGAAAACCTGCTTACTTATCAAAGGAAATTAAAAAATGCAATACTTATACAAGTTCCAGCTAAGAATTCCCAGCTCAATAAAAAGCAACATTACTCATGTTGCTTTTTGTTGAGCTGGAAACAAATGGCAACAAATGTTTATTGGGACATTCAGAAAAATTCACCCTACAAGCATTTTCTATTCGTTAAAATTTCGTTTTCTGTATCTTGTACTGTCTAACAGCAAGGTTGCACAGGCATTGGTGTAATGAAAACGATAATAATAAAACATTCTGTTCAAAAATTTTTGTTTCTTTTACTTTCACATGAAATATACAAATAGAAATCATTGTAATCGTCAAAAAAAACTCAATCTCGAGATTTTATGCATCATCCCGTCCAATAATCCCTAACTAAGAAAACTAAAGAATTTTTAGAATTGTGTTTGTGCATTTGAACATGGTAATTCAAAAACGCAATAGCCAAGGTAAACGAAACTCTCCTTGTGGTTTTAACATCAAAATTGTAGACCTGTATCGCATTTTGTGCCATATCCGTCCAAAGGAAGTCTGTTAGTCTGTTCGTGTGCATGTGGACACCATGACTACAAAACGCAATAAGCCATATAGATGTAATATGGGAAATGGTTTAATCATTAGGATTGCAGATTTATCCAAAATTTTTAATCAACAGGTACAATGTCTGTTTTCCTTTCCATGTTTTTGTGAACGTGATGAATACAAAATACCATATCCGTCGAAAAGAAAGTTTGTTAGTCTGTTTGTGTGCATGTGGACATCATGACTACAAAACGCAATAAGCTATATAGATGAAATTTAGCAGATGGTTTAGTCATTAGGATTGCAGATTTATCTAAAATTTTTAATCAACAGGTACAATGTCTGTTTTCCTATCCATGTTTTTGTAAACGTGATGACTACAAAATACCGTATCCGTACAAAGAAAGTCTGTTAGTCTGTTCGTGTGCATGTGGACACCATGACTACAAAACACAATAAGCTATATAAAGGAAATTTGGCAAATAGTTTAATCATTAGAATTGCAGATTTATCCTTCTGATCAACAGGTACACTATTTGCCTTCCATGCTTTTTTTGGAACGTGATGACTACAAAATACCATAATCCGTCCAAAGTCTTCATATCTGTGTATGTGGACACCATGACTACAAAACGCAATAAGCTATATAGATGAAATTTGGCAAATAGTTTAATCATTAGAATTGCAGATTTATCCAAAATTTCTGATCAACAGGTACACTGTCTATTTGCCTTTCCATGCTTTTGTGAACGTGATGACTACAAAATACCATA
>BGPR01012964.1:10449-27956 GCA_013235015.1 Araneus ventricosus | reverse complement strand
TTTGTGAACGTGATGACTACAAAATACCATATCCGTCCAAAGGAAGTATGTTCGTGTGCATGTGGATACCATGACTACAAAACGCAATAAGCTATATAGATGAAATTTGGCAAATGGTTTAATCATTAGGATTGAAGATTTATCCAAAATTTCTGATCAACATGCACACTGTCTGTTTGCCTTTACATGTTTTTGTGAAGGCGTTGCCTACAAAATAAAACGAGCTAGATAAATGAAATTTGACACGTTATCTTAATATCAAAATTATATATTTCTATCAGATTTTGGATGAGATCGGTGTATGGGAAAAGGTATTGTTCTAAAATGTATGCGTGATTCTCTTCGTGATGAAGCTAAACCCAAAAGTCGCCATGTTGCGGAAGGATACGAGAAAGTCGACGGAAGTAATGGAAGTACACTCCTGGTGGTTTATTCAATTCTCGCATCAGTTCTTTCTTTTTATCATTGTATCATACGCCTGAGGACACCACTTTCAGATCACTCTACTTGATCTGACGTGGTACAATGTTTAGGACCCACAAATAATTATGCCAAATACTATTATCAAATTTCACGGATCATATTATGTGATATAATATATTTCAAGTAATTTTATTACACGCATTAATAACACTTTTTGAAATGTTGAGTAATGAAGCAGAGGTATATAACTAAATATTCTAGAAGGCAGGCTGTTCGATTTTATTTTCAAGATCCCAATTAAGATCACTTACTCAAGAGGGCTCTGCAAATGTCATTCATAAGCTTCTATAAACTTATTATTCTCATCTGACATCATTTTGATTTTGAGTCTGGTAAGGAAGTAATGGGACAAAAGCAAAAAAATCTAAAAGTTGTATTATTAAATTTTATTACAAAGATGTTGATACGGATAACACTGAAGCATGGTGTAGATATCATGGATCAAGAGAGAAATTTAATTTGCAGCTTCAAGAAGCTACACCATAACGCGTCGCAAAAACTGCGATTCGCACGAACTCATTATTACATTACATCTCGCAAACAAAACACCCTCGAAGTCGCAGGTAATTCAATCACGAAAACGATAGGAAATTACTTCGTCTAGATAGAAAACAATCATTATTACGTTTTTTTTTTCTGTTCCAGCAACTCGCGAAAGAGTGCAAGCAGAACCATTTTTGATTCGAACTCCCTCTTCCTCACGAAAATGTAATTAGTTTCACAACTTCTCACAACAGGGGAAAACACCACGTTCTTCCCTTAACAACCGTCCATCATCGAATAATCCGTCCCTCATTAGCAGCGATCCAAGAAAAGAAAAAAAGTTCTCCCAATCCGACCGCATATTTTCTCCATCTCTAGCTCCACTCTCTCGCGCCCTTATATTTATATTTTTCCTCCTTTTTAATGGTGCAGCCGCCAAAACTCAGCAGGACGGAACACATCCACTTGACACCTTTCCCGCTAACGTCGTTACCGGCGAACGTGCGATCGCGTAATTGGCAGCCATTGTGCAACCCCCCTCTTTACCAGAGATATCTCTGTCGCTGACAGCGCCCTCGGTGTCGGAACTAGTAATGAGAGGATCCTTTTGGGAAAGGGCCTTCTGGTGTGGTGGCTCCGCTAATGAGGTTGTTAGGACACTTTACCTTGTCGCAGCCATCATTAACTGGAGATTTTCCAAAGGAAGAGTTTCGGTAATGGCAAAAGGTGGTGCAGAAGATTACTGGCGAGAAAGCCATTTGTTGTTGCTGTTGGAGGAGTGTTTTCTTAGCGAGTTCCGCTAATGGGACGCGGCAGCGAGGATAATTATAGACGGCCCGGCTCGCTTTAAGAGAGTGGATGGCTCAAGACAGAAGATCTTCTTCCAATTAAAAAAAACTGCTGAGAAATGGATGGAAAGAAAACTGATGGGAGTGCTTGCTTGGCTAACTCTCTTCCGGTTAAACGTTTTGTAGATCTAAAAATGAATGTTAATGAAGGCTGCTCTTGAATTTTTCGTTCACCTAAGCGAGGGTGAGATGCGAGACAGCTTTGAGTTAATGAGTCACGCCGACAGTCACACTCTAGTAAACCAAAAGTGAATTACAAAAACGAGATAAAACGCTTAGTCACTTACGAGCAAAAGTGAGAATAATTTATATGTTATAAAACACCACTCATTTCAAATGTATATTTTCATTTTGGGGAATGGAACTGATATATTCTAGTTTAATGTAGTGTCTCATTAATTAAAATGAAATTTTATTTGCCAAAATGCACCAATTGTTGTAAATTCATTATTAAATTTATTATAACTATCATTTAACCTTAAAGACCAGAATCTCTTTGTACATAATAATGCACTAACTGATGCGATTCGTCCTTGTCCAAGCTAATTTTTTTAAAAATATGACATTCACTTTTTTTTCTCGTTTTTTCCACATAACGTGTAAATTAAGATTAAAAAAGTAGAATTTTATCTGAATTTCATATCCGTTTCAAATGAAAGCTTCTCATCATCCTTATTACTGTAAGAATGCTGGTGCTGTAAGACTCTATAAATTTGCATAGAATAGAATTTGTATATTTGAAGACCATGAAAACAAATATTTTTAACGGACCCTTTCAAAACTTGTATATACTAAGTTTTAATATTATTATAAGTGATTACAAATTTCGTGTAATGATTCTGAAGACAGCTGCCTGATCAGGAAATTCCTTCTGAAATAAATAATGATTCCTTTTCACAGAACGGCTTCCCGGTTACTTTCAAAACTGAATCACTATTTAACCCTTAAACGCCCTGCGTTGCCTTTAAGCAACTTACCCAATTTTGTCTTCTAAAATCTTGAGAATAAGACTGAAGCTCTAATGCCCGTTGTTGTCAATAGGATACATACTGAAATTCTTATTAAATCAATTTACAACATATAGATGGCAGCTTGAGTCCTGATTAAAAAAATAAAAATTATTTGATGCTTTTCACTTGAGGTTGCATCTTTTTTGCTTTGTTTTTACGCTTTAGAATACTATATTTTATTCTACAATGTGTGTTGAAGGAAATTCCTTATCCGTATTATTATTTATTAAAATTCATCTGCGTTTGACATTACAGAATTTTATCAAGGAACTGTTTTCTGAAATAAAGGCCAATGTTGTCAATTGGTAGCAAACTTTTTTTTAGCCATAAACCATACTTAAAACTAAACAGTATTTTCTCATGTTTCATTCAAGAAATGGAAGTCAAAAAACATTTTAAAAAAATCGGACTTTTAAGGGTTAAGCTACAGAATATACAATTTTGGGAAGAACAATTGCTCTGATTTGTATACGGAACAAATAATACTCTACATAGGCACCTTAGATACTGCGTAAGTTTGTAAGATAGATGGTAATTATGCGCGTCCTAAAAGTTTAACATTATAAGACTATGAACTTCAATTAGTGGAAGTAAGCTAAGCCCCAAAACTAAATATTTTTTATTGCTTTTCATTTAATCTCGAAACAAGTAGCTTTTAAGTAGCATATATTGAGGCAAACTGAAATAAAAAAGTATTTAATTGCGGGCCACCTATAAGAGAGTTGGTTTCAATATATCGCCAATAAAAAAAATCAGTGGCGTAGCGACCGGGTTGCAAGGGGTTATACTGTCCTACCGCCACGAGAAAAAACCTGAACAGAGTTGCCCCAAGTAGACGAGTCGAAGAAAGGAGGGAAATGGGTATAAAATCAACCGCAACATTTGGAAAATTAAGCGCACTTCGTTAAGCGAGGAATTCGTTTTCGACCTAAGTACAAAGCAAAATGAGACTTCCACCGGTTCTATTTGCGCCAAATGAAATAAAGACCTTTCCTTCACCCACAAAATGCAGTGGAATATCCCGTTTCCATAACAACCGACACCGGCATGTCTGGTGTCTGAAGCTTTTCACGTGGCGGTAGGATAGTAGATGTCCCGGGCGCTAGTTTTTAAGGGCTGCCGTGGAGTCAGAAGTTACTGATTGTAAGCCACTTTTAATGCAAAATCCTTGGCGTCATTTACACTTGTTAAGGCACTGTTACCTACTGGGATAAAAAAAATCATTATTTTCCGTACGCCACTTACTCTAGTTACGCCACTGGCCATGGTAATGAAACATTACTTTCTTGTCACTTTTTAAAGTCAAATACGATGAGGGGGCGAAAAAAAATGCAGTTCCCCGGGCACCGTTTAGACGAGCTAAGTCACTGAAAATGACAGAGGGGAGCGAAAAAATTATATTATGACTCGGGCGCCACTTACCGTCGCTACGCCCCTGAAAAAAAATGCTAGTTTTACTTTTTAAAAATTGGTAAAAAATAATCAAACTTTTTTCATACAATCTAAATGCTCTAATACAGAATTTGCCGGGACTGTTGAGTCTGTCAGCCAACTACAAAACAAAATGGAAACGAAATTGGAAACATGAAAAAAAAATCCTAAGAATAATGTTCTGAAATATAAGCGATACTAATTAATCGATTTTAATTTGAATAAGTTCGAGTACTTGCAAATTAAATTAAAGCACTAAACTGAATTACCTTGAAAATAATGCAAAAAAAAATCATGAGGCGGTACTTTTCCTTTAGCAGGCCCTTAATCGACCCAATCGAATGTTGGTGCTATTCCAGCAGTCATCGTGAATTTCGTGAGCCATCTGAAATTTCGTGAAGGAAGTTATCTCTAATAGATATAAGCCAAAAATAAAAATAAAATTAAAAAAAATCGGTGACGGTCACGTGCTTTGGCTACGTGCCGAAGAGATTCAGACGGTCTGTCTACAAATTACCATACACACGGGATACCGTTTTGTTTTTGTGATGATTTAATATGAAATAGGAGTTATACCAGAATTAACTTAATTTTCCTAATATAATCTTTCAGCATTTTTTTGTTTGTTTATTTTGTGTGTGCTTCTTTCTTTGAGTGTTGGGAAACACTTAAAGGGTTCCTATACTTAAAGATTTGCATTCATCTATTTAGCCTTTTTTTTAAATTTTGTATTTGGTAATGCATTTTTTTCTTTTAGTGGATTTTGCATTATTTTTACTCGGACAGTAAAATAAAGTTAGTTATAAATCGAAAGTTAATGTCAGTTGATTCATCAGTTCTGTTTTTCATGCTTTTTTTATTTCTTAAGCACTCTGCCAGTGTGCATGCTATTTTCTTCAACAACTTTCGTTAGTAAATCTGTGACAATCAGATCTGAGATATTGTTGGCGAGCTAAAAGCCCGTCTTAGACGGGTCTAGTTGCTTAGATTTGGCGGTTTATCGATAAGATTTTGGAGGATATTTTTCTGGACTCGGATAACGTAACGAGTCAAAAGAGACAAATTAGCAAATTTTCTGTCAGAGGGACCCTGGAAAGTGACTCGATCATTCCAAAATTCGTTTTGAATAGTAAACGGGATATTACGGCATTATGCATATCAAATTATTAGGTTCTGAATTGAAAACCGTAAATTTGTATAGCAGATAAATAACATGCAAGCACTGATCTTCTCACATCAGATGTACGATGAAAAAGAATGCAGAGATTATAAAATCGTATTACGTAAAATAATAAACACTTACGTACATAAATTTTGTGCTAAAATATTAAGAAAAGTATAAAGTTTTATATCCTTTTCAGTACGTTTCGATATGTGCGCCTTTAGTCACTTCTATAGACGTCAAGAAGGTAATCAATCTTCCTCCATGTTTTGTGAAGCGTGTCCGAAGTTACAGTTTCAGTTGCAGCTAAGATTCGACGTTTTAGGTAGCTGATATCAGAAATTTCTTTACTCTATATAATGTTCTTAATGTATCCTCAGAAGTCCCAGAGGGGTACGAGTGGGCATCTTGTTTCCCTTTATCTGTACTTGAAGCCCTAAATGGGAAGTTCCCCAATTCATGGGTCAATTTAATGACTAATTAGCATCTCCTATATCGTTTTATGTTCTAACTTTGTTTTCACCAAATTTTTATGCTACCTTAAATTGAGCTTTCTACCATTTTTTACTCTATTCACCATATGTATGGCGCACTATGGTCAGGTTTGGCTTTTGCGCCAGAAAATAAGGTGACCAATCGTCCTCCTTGAGGGAGGACAGTCCTCCTTTTGTAAGTTCTGCCCTTCCTCGAAAAGTGCACAATAAATTATGCTACAAATGTTTTTTAATGCATTTATCATATTAGTGTATTCTGCATTATTGTTGCAATGAATTAAATGTTTCTTTTATGTATGATAGTTTTTGGCTTCAATTTATTTGTGTCCTCCTTTTGTTGGAGCTAATGTTCGAGCTAAATTTGGTCACCTCACAGAAAACCTAAATCAGCGCACCAACCAATCCCAATTCATGGAAGGGAGGGTTCAATTTTAACATTCTAGACTTATGGGAAATAGGAAAGATTTTTTTCAATTTTTAAGCTCTGGGAAAGAATTATTTAACAACTTGGTTTACCAGTCCACAAATTTTGTAACATTTCTCATGTTTTCTGATAAACAGCAGACACTTTATTTATAAAGAGTGATATACAGGGTGTCCACGCTTATCGTGAACAATAGCTGATTTCTAAACCGTTAGGGATAGACAACTGAATATGTTCCAACTGAAAAAATGCTTTAAATGAAGGGAAGAATTATAATATATGTGTTTTGAGTGAATAAATATATTCCTGAAAAAGTTACGAATTCTGACTTTTTATACGGTCCCCCGGTCTTATCAGTCATATTTAGTAAAATTATTTTTTGACACTCTAATATTTTAAACAAAAAAAGTCCCACTCTTCTGTGACTAAAACTGACCGAGTTATGGAGCTTTCAATATCGCCGACTTAGACCACTTTACACCATTTCAATAGCCGTCTTGAAGACGATCCACCAATCAATGCACAGTACTTGCTCGACGAGGCCGCTGATTGGTTAAAAAACATGCAATTCAAAGCTCCATAACTCGGCCAGTTTCAGTCTCAGAAGAGTGGGACTTTTTTTGTTTAAAATATTAGAGTGACAAAAAAATAATTTTACTAAATGTGACTGATAGGACCGGGGACCGTGTAAAAAGTTAGAATTCGTAAATTTTTCAGGAATATATTTATTCACTCAAAACACATATATTATAATTTTTTCCTTCATTTAAAGCATTTTTTAAATTGGAACTATATGTCTATCCCTAACGGTTTAGAATTTAGCTATTGTTCACGAAAAGTGTGGACACCCTGTACAGAACATAGTAACGGGGTTTCCTCTGCGCCTTCTTATGTATGCATTCTATTATGTTTGTTGGACAACAGAATTGGATTTTGACCACCCTGAACAAATCCACTTAGGAGAGTTTTGGCCGACCTGCGAACCCGACAGGTTGTTAGTCAGAATTCTTTCCCATCCACGAGTGAAAGCCGATGAGATTACCTTGGGATTCATCCATAAAAAAATAGCTGGAAGTTGCTACACTCATGAATAATAGATACAGAAGTCATGACTTAGTCAACGGAGAGTCAAATGTTTGGAACAAATAAACTTTTATAGGAATAGAACAGATAGACGGCAAAATATAGAAATGACATTGGCCTAAACGCGTTAAGTTAAAGTGCAATAAAAAAGACCTCTAAATAGTTGGTATTTGGGCCTTTATAGAGATATTTGCAAATTATTAATATAATAGTCCAGATCTGTCTCTCACTGATCCGGTAACGCTCTGACGTCACTAACAATAAAATTCGCGCCATAGCACTGCGAGACGTTAAATAGCATTATTTCATTGTTAGAGCACCTAAATTTCAATAATTTTAAATTTAAAAAAGTAATTGTCATTCTGGTTTCAAATTTAATAGCTCTAAAATAGTGAAATAAAATTTGCTATCCATTGATATAAAATTTATCTCACTATGATCAATAGTTCCCGAGAAATTTTAAATTATATTAATCATGTATTTCAAATTAATTTCATCACGTTAGTGGTATATCATGCGCGTGATAGAGTTTGGACGCCACGATGCATCTGATTATTTATTTCAATCGTGATGATATAATTTGATAATATATTTGGCAACGATAAAATTTACACAAAGACATCTGAAGTACAAGGAAAATTTTTAAACGTCGAAAAATATTTCATACGGAATGTTGTTTACCAAGAGGTTTTTTGAATAAAGAAATATGTAAATAAAAAAGATATTTCCTGTCATAATGCACATGTTTATTTTATTTGTTTTCAATCAATGTTAAACATTTCTCTCTCATATATATCTATTTAAACACGTCAAATGTGACGGGAAATCTCTCGAATGAAGAGGCAATTTGTACACGTCATACCATGACGAGTGATTTTCTAGTTAAATAATAAGAAAGGAAATAAGTCATGCTATATAGGGGAGAGAGCCGAATTCGGACCGCCTGACATTTTTTAATGTGCCGTGATAGAGAAGCAATTTATTAGAGATTTTTCTAGTTTATTGATCTTCAGATCAATGTAATTAATTTTTTATATAATGCATTTTAAAGTAGGAAAAAAATATCTTGGAAAAAATCGTCTGATCTCTCGGTCCAATTAAGGAACTCGGTTACCTAGGTTGGACCCCTGGTTCCTTAAATTGAATCACCAATTTCTTTAAGCAGATAAAGTAAAATTAATTTAATTAATTTGTTAACTAAATTAATTAATTCAGTTAATTAATTAAATTCATTTTCCAATTCACACCAACTCACAATGTAGGCATTTTAGTAGTATGGGATTCATTTTATAGACTGTATTAGTTCTTCTTCTTCCTTTGTTTTGCTCATGTATGATACAAAGTCATGTAGCCTTACTTTTTGTCTTATTTTATCTAACATCTGATGGCTTTTTTAATTTCTTTTTTTGCTTTGACTTGTTCCACTTCCAATTTATGAGGACTATTAGTGGTGATAACTGCTTTCCAAGATATTCCTGTAGTTCAACATAATAATACCATTGATTGAAACAATCCAATTTAGGCAACTGTTTGTGGTCCACTCTGAGCAACTTTTGGATAATAATAATAAAAAAATACCCTAACCTTATCTTTAAACTATTTTAATTATATTATTATAGTAAATTATAGAAAAAAAATTCTTATCTGAGGTTATGATAACATATTTTCCTACTTTAAAGAAATGTAAGGGCTTTTTGTCTATTGTTAAAATAATTTATTGATAATACCTATATCTAAACACACATTTTTCCCAATCATTATTTTGAATTCATTTCAAATAGTTCTTAGCCCTTGAAAAAGTGGACTCGAATGGATTCCTTGTTTGTTTTTCGTTATTTTCGTTTAACTCTGGGTTTATTATTATTTTTGGGGGCTTTCTTTGTATGACCTTGATTTCCATTGTTCTCTGTTTTTTGTTTTGCTGCTGCAATTGTGCGCTGCTTAAACATCGTATTCATTTTTTATAAATTTTACTCTATAAATTGTATTGTTTATTAATAAAAATATTTTTGATTTTATGTTGTTCTAGTATTATTTTGTAGTTAAGATTATTTTTTAAATTTATTCTATTTTATCTGTTGATTGTTTTTGAGCTCTATATCTAAACACACTTATTCTCTAATTGTAACCACGCAGCGCTTTTTTTCAAAAATGATTTCAGATATCCGGTTCCATTGTTGCAATATAATTTGCCCAAATGTTTAGTAGAATTGAAGTTATGATATCGTTCTAAATTCGGCGACCTAATCTGCTAAGAATAATTAGTAACTTTTGAGTTAATGTTTATATTTTAGGAACCTTCCTGAGCTAAGTAAAATTTCTTACAACTTTTGAGAATTGCTTTCTTCTAACGCTGAATACGTTTTGCCTCACGTTCTAATTTATTAAATGTGTTGGGCAAATGTATGCTAAATAGCTTTCAAATCAAATGAAGCAAGCAAAATACTAATAAAAATGCTTAATATTTTTCTTGATTAATTATTAGAATATTGGTTAACAGTCGATAAGTTACACAATTTAATATGAGTACCTGTGTCGCATACTTGACACAGCAATTCGCACATAAATTTTGGCTTTCATTATATTTTAAGTTTGAAAACCATTTTTAATATTATTTTGCAGTAGTTAGAGAATATAGGAATAGCTAGAATATTTGTGCCCGTCTAAGACGGGATTTTAGCCCTCTAAACCTATCTCATATCCCATTGTCACAGATTTACTAACGAAAGTTATAGCAGAAAATTTCATGTAGATTGGTAGAGTCCTTAAGAAATAAAAAAAAGCTTAAAAAACAGAACTGATGAATCAATTGACACTAACCTTCATTTAATAATAACCTTACTTTTAACAATTACTTTCGTTTCGTCAGAGTAAAAATAAGGCAAAATCTACTAACAGAAAAAAAATACATTACCAAATACAAAAATTAAAAAAAATGAAAGAAAATAATAAAAAAGAAATAAAACTGTTAACTCGACTCAATTTATATATTAAAAACACCATGAATCAATTGACATGAACTTTTATTTTCATAAATAACTTTACCGAGGGTATAATGAAAATAAAAAAGAAATGAAACAGATAAAGTCATTTGATTGAAATTTATTCCAATTCAGCATGAATAAGTGAAATTTACGATCTTTTTGCTTAGCTTTAATAATAATAATACTATAAACTGTCTGAGTTCTTTGACGCCACAACAGAAATCGGATTTGCGCGTTCGTTAATGACGCAGAGCAAAGGGGTGTGTTTATTTTTTACTCCTCCCTCGTTACTTCCACGTCTGGACAATTATATATAGAGATGAAAAAATCGGGATGTTTGCATTGAATTTCTTTACATATATAAAATATATGGCGTCTTTTTCATCAACCAAATCTTAACTGCGCATGGAGCTTTCCAATCTACCAAAATAAATTTTTTGGGAAGTCTCCCGACTGAGACTGTGATTTGGACTAGGGAACAGTTAGCCACCTAGTATATGGATGTCCAAATTTTGATGCCATTAGTAAGGAGTAATTTCCTCAAAACTTTCTTTCACTTGCCTTGCTGCACTTGACAGTTCATCTAAAGGCGAAAACTGGACTTAAAAATATTGTTGTCACTGTTCTATCTATGCTCTCCGGATGCTTCATGTGCCTTACGCTCAGGAATGGCGCTAGAGTTTGCCCGACTGGGGGTCCCGATTTGCCCGACGGGGGGCACGGTCTCCTCGACAGGGGCCTGCCGTACGGGGGAACGAGTGTAATGAAATTGGTCTCAAATTTTCGCCAAATTATTATTTATCAGTTACAGTTGAATAGCCTCTACAAAAATTTCCCTGACCTGGGGGGGCACAGCATCCCCGAAGGGTGGAGCCCTGGCCTCCCCGGTCCCCCCTCTGGCGCCACCCCTGCTTACGCTATCCTTGCTTGAACGATATGCGCACAGTTTATAGATCGATAGTCGGTTGTTGTGTCCGGATACTTAGGCTGGGCGGAGTATCCTTCAGAATGCCTGAATACATATATAAAATAAGTGCCAGGATTATGATGAGCCACAAATTATTTAATATGAGAGCAATTAATCACATCCCTGCCACTTCCAGGGTGCTACAAAAATTAAGGATGACTACATGCGTCGTCCCCTACATGCGTTTTTTCTTCCTTTCTCTCTCTCTCCCTTTAAATTGTTTTGCTTGCTTTAATTATTTTTTACCACTTCGTTCGTTTACCTTCATTGGTTTCGCAGTGAAATCATACATTGAGCAATTTTTTTACTGCGCATGGGCGAAACGTAGCGTAATTTTCCTTTCATAACTTAAGAGCCATTTATATAGACCAACTTATATAAAAATTCCAGTTTAATGTTAGTATTCACAAAGATATCGGCATTCAAGAGCTAAATTGCTTTCGATCTCCAAGAGAAATGAAATGTTGAAGGTTCTTGCACAAATTCATATTTTTAAATAATAGAAAGTAATTAACTTGATAAATTATAAAAAAATTGAAAGTAATATTGAATTTTATGAAGGTTGAATATCCCGAATAATCACGTATACTTATAAATTAAATACATAATTTAAATTGCATTTCGATGATAACTTATTCGGAGAAAAAATAGCCCGTTACCGTTCATTAGTTTCATTGTGAAACCGCAAATTTCTTGAAAAGAAAAAATGCTAAATTTTTTCCTTTACATATTTATGATCAACTGCATGTCTAAGACTCATTTTTGAAATAAATTTAGTAATTTTCAAACCGAAACATTTAGTGAACTTGGAAGGGTTAATATTCACATGAAGTACATATTGGCTTATACACATCTTTTATTTTGTCACTATTTCTTTTATCAAGAATCAGTTATTCAGTTAAATATAAATCATTTCTCACATAGGAGGACAAAGATAACTTAGGGTTCATTTTTAGACGTGCTTTCCAGGATTAATGGGAACAGCAAATTATGTACTTGGGGAGTATTTGCATTAATTCTTTCGTCTGTACTTAATATTCTTACAGCATTATTACTAGACTGAAGTGATTTAATTTTATTCTTGTAAGATGCAGGTAATTTGTCATTTTTTACAAAAAACTAATAGTTTTAACAATTTATCTGTCCAAAAATCTTAGACATATCGTTAGTTATCAGTCTAAAAGGGTAAAACACACCTTTCTATTTGTGTTTAATTCTACGATTTAAAAACACATGATTTGCAACGCTGCTCGTTTCTGGAATGACATCCTTCGCTTTCAAACAGAATTATATTTCATCTCTCAACGAAATGCCATTTAATTTGGTTCTTCATCAACCGATATGGTACTTCAACTAGCGACAGTGTCATCTTTTTTACCACTCCCACTCATCCCAGCCAGAAATCTCCATATTTTTGTCACCCCTGTTCGGGGACTGGGGGGCAAAAGTTCGCGCGTGACCCTCCGTAGAATACGGCAGGCGTCTTGCATCCCCTTCTGATGATCCACTCGAGGGCCCCGATTTGTTTGCAGCACGGCTGGAACGTGCTCGTCGCCTCCCCAGCTAATGAGAACCGAAAGACGGGCCAATTCAGAAGAGTATGCAGCATTCGATCGTCTATGCATCTCCCTCGACTCAAGCATCCTCGAGGCTGGACGCAGATATACATAGATACTGCAGGGGCGTGCACCAATGCACGCCCCTTGTTAGGCACGCATCGGCACGTCGCGAAGATGGCACTGGCGCGGGAGGGTTGTTCGCGACTTCTTGCCGGTGGATGAGAAAGTGAACTTTTGGAATAGTCTTTTAAATGGATCGGCTCGTCTTTGAAGATGATTGATTTTATTTGCCGAAAAGGTTGGGTCGTGTTTGTGGGTTGATGCGACTCTTTGGTGTTTTTGAATAGTAATTTGTCGTTGAGGACTCGGTTAGGATTGAAGCATGATACGTTTTGAAGAGATTTCATTTTGTTTTGCAATCTTTGCAAATTTTCTAAAATCAGCGCGTTTTGCACATAGCTCTCAAGTGGTTTTTATCAAAACTGGTTGAGGATTGAGCATCAAGAAAAAACATTAAACATAAAGGTAAATATTGCTTATAAAATAAAGAAGATTATTCACTCGAAAAATTCCATCTCGCCACACAAAACTTATATAATTAAAAACATTATATTTGAGTGCACTTTAATGCTTGGAATTAAACTAAAGGGTCAACCACATTTAATTGAATAGTCAACTTTACATATGAAATAATTGATTAACTAATATATAAATTTAATTCATGCTAATTGATTAGAGATTATTTTCTTCTACAAAACCAGTCAGCATTTTGAACCACTGCCCTCTTTACATTTGTAAATTTTGGATGTGGCATCAAAAAGTTCGAATTAGAACACCGCCATAATTTATTCACAGCAATATGAAATAAATGTGAAATGAAAGCACCTATTTGAAATTTATAACGAATGCATAGAAGACGCGTGCACATACTTGAACGCGTATAAAGGTGCAAAAATGACTGTTTTCTTGAAAACTGTGATTTTCACAAAAGTTAACCATTTTCTCTGATGTTTGCAATCTTTTTTTTTCACTTCCACTTTTTCCCCCATGATATACTCCCAACTAAAATTTAAGGAACAACCTATTTATTTTTCGATGCTGATTTCAAAAAGTATGAAATCGTCGTTTAACAAGAAACACCACTTATCTCAATTTTTTGAAATTTCAAAGAAGAAAAAAATACTCAATTTTTCGCAATCAATAACGCATATTTCGCAATTTTTTTTCCACATCTAGTAGGTACATGAAGTCTCTTGTGCTTATCACATGCTTTAAAAATTCAGAAATATTCGTTTATCGGTTACGAAATATTGAGTATTTTCTTCCTCTTTGAAATTTCAAAAAATTGAGATAGGTGGTTTTGCTTGTTAAGCGACGAAATATGGTCTATGTGGAAAACTTAGTTACAATTGTTAACACGCTGACTGCCGCTGCGAATCGCCTGTGATTCATACCTATTATCTAATTATATCACCCCATTTCTACTTCCTCATTTATTGTGCAAAGTTAGGAGATAGCAGAGAAAAAGTCATCTAATTAGATAGAAGGTTTGAACCTCAGGCGTGAGTCGTGGTAGCGAACGTGTTAAATAAGATCTATAAACAAGACCTATCTCAGGTTGTCCACGTATAACAACCCCATCTAATCATCATTATTATCTTCGTTCAGTCCGAAATAGGAGGAACAGTATTGTGCCTCAACTCGTTTCTGATCATTTTTCATTAACAGCGAGGAGAAAATCGTCGCTTAACAAGCAACACCCCCTAACTCAATTTTTTGAAATTTCAAAGAGGAAGAAGGTACTCAATTTTTCGCAACCAATAACGGATATTTCTGAATTTTTTAGCATCTAATAAAAACATAAGACCGCATGTTCCTACCAGATGTGAGAAAAATTCAGAAATGTTCGTTATTGGTTGCGAAAAATTGAGTATCTTCTTCCTCTTTGAAATTTCAAAAAATTGAGTTAGGTGGTGTTGCTTGTTAAACAACGAAATATGATCCACTGCAGAGTGAAAAGGTCTTCGTAATGGAGGCTTGTATGCACAGAAACAATTTCTGTGTGATTATCTCACCCGACTGTAGAGATGGGGACTGTAGAGAGGGATTTTATGGGGCAAGAGATCACGTGCCTTATGCTGGATATTCACGAGAAGACCGTTCCATACAATTTAGAGGGTTTCTCTAAAGACGGTTTCAATTTTAAGATGATCCATTTAGGTGAGTCATTCAAGAGTCGTAACGCGCCAACCGCAAACCCATCACCTACGGGCACTCCGATCCCCTAACTCCTACTTCTCCCCCAGCTTTCCGAACAGATCTTCCCGTCCTGATTTCTCAAGGCTGTCTCCCACCCACAACCCCCCACAAGTGGTTTTCGCTTTTGTGAGATAGGCACGTTGCCCTTCTCGAGGATCGTATTTCAGTTTTATGACCGAATGCGCCAAATGGAAAACGAACAACATTGGATTTCCAAACTTTCTCCGGCCTACACCAATTCTCATCGGATTTTAGAATTGACGGATGGGGTTTCGGAGCGATGTGCGCCAAATGGAGTGGAACGGTCTTGTCGTGAATTAGACCAGAGAACAATGGAGGTCAGTATTGTTTACAGATGAGTCCAGATTTATTTTGGAAAATGATTCTGTTCGCACTCTGATCTGGATAGAACAAGGGACCAGTTTCACGTTGGAGTTGGTTGGAATCTCTGTCAGCGGACACACTGTGCGTGGAGTATCTGTGATTGGAACGCATGATGGAGATAAGATTCGTTATCCATATGGAAGTCCTTATGCTGGTGATATTGCTGATGGCTCAATGCTAATGGATAATAATGTTTGCCTTCATCGTGCCGTTCTTGCCAATGAATATCCATAGATGTGGGATCTGGTGAGAATGAACTGGCCAACTCGATCCCCAGAGTGCAACCCTATCGAGAACCTTTGGGGCTCCCTGAGGAGGCAGCTGGTTGCTCAAAGTTCTCATCCTGGGACTGTATTTCAACTTAGAGATTTGCTGGGTGTATGGTCTTCTCTTTCCATTCAAACAATTCCACCAAAGATCTGTCGTATATGTGGGCCTGGTGAACGTGAAATCTGACGTCGTGGGACAAACGATCCGCTGGTCTGGTGAGGAAGTGTGGAGGGGGAGTGTCACCTCAGGTATCGTCCTCGTCATACGATCGCCGTTCAGAATTACGGGATCCATCCAGAATAACCTCTTAAAACGGGGCGTTAATATAACTAAACCAAACTTATTTTTCAATGACCTCAAAAGGGAGGGGAGCACTTAATTAGTTGTCTGCTGAAATTCCTTTCTAAAGTGGATACAGGCCGGAATTACTCATTTCTACTCCCTAGGCCAAAGAGTATTCTACCCCCATCTCTAAAAGTGTAATATATAGTTTATAATTTAATATTTTAATTATGCAAAAAAGAAATTACAGAAGAAACAGAAGAAGTAACCAATAGTAATAACAATATACATTTAGCGCGCAACGCAGCAGCATCCAATGATTGCATTAACAATATTGTCTATATTCCACTAACTAATTAAGATACAATTAAATAACAAAAATCATGCTTCAATGTAAATTATCACAAATCAAGATTAAACAAATAAAAAGGAAAAGAATAGAAGAGAACTCGAATGGCGAACTTTTTCAACGTGCCACTCGGCATCGGAGTTCTACTTGGCACTTTGAAAAGTTCATCATTCAGTTCTCTTCATCTTCCATATTATTCTTAATCTTAAAGTATTTCTCGTTTTCCCTCTGTGATGTATTCCTCTGTATTTGACTATTAAGTCATTCCCTTGACGGAAAATTTATCCATTTTAGAACTCCGATGGCGAGAGGCACTTTGAAAAGGTTCGTCATTCGAGTTCTCTTCCATCTTGTTCCATATTATTTGTTTAAACTTGATTTGTGATAATTTATATTGAAGCATGATTTTTGTTATTTGATTGTATCTTAATTGGTTAGTTGAATAACGACAATATTGTTAATGCAATCACTGGATGCTGCTGCGTTGCGCGCTAAAGGTATATTGTTATTACTATTATTTACTTCTTCTGTGATTTCTTTTTTGTATAATTAAAATATGTATATAATTTAATATACAGATAGTTTCCTCTTGAAATATATAAGCACTGAATTCAATCTTTATCATCTTTAAACCACATGAAATGTTTAATTCAAAATTACACTGCTTATGAAATAACATTATCACCTGCAAAAATACTCCGTCGAATTTCTTGAAATCGACTGAAATACCTACTAGAACTTCCTCGCTCTGTGCTTTTGTCCGTGAATAGGCTTGATGTGTCGTTGAAGTGAACAGATCTTTTAAAATCTATTTCAGTGCAAAGAGGTGCAAGGGCACGAGTCGATAATGTCTATAGAAGAAAATAAATGTATAGCTCATTATACAATGTGTCCATTCGGTGAATGGTCCCATAGTAGATAACCGCGCTGGTTCGGATGCTGCCCTCACGCAGACGCATTGAGAGACATGGCAACTAGTGGCCCCCTAGCGTCCAAATCACGATAGTTAAGCGTAAGTGCGCGCTACGACCAATT
>BGPR01012963.1:0-37677 GCA_013235015.1 Araneus ventricosus | reverse complement strand
ATTTGTTCGCTGTTCTGGAAAGGAGGGGGTTATCCTCTCTTCCATCCCGTAAATACGAACTTGTGTCTGACATGTTACTATATTGTAATTACGTTTCTGGAAAGTCTAGATAAAAAAACTTAAAAAAATATTCAATAGATAGCATTCTGGGCAATCTATGATTTAAGATCCGTAAAAGGGGGGGGGGCTTGAACCCCAAATGCCCTTGCATGCGTCCTTGCCATTCTTCCTATTCAAAAACAATTCCTCTGCTTGAGAACAATTTAATAACTCACTTCACTTTTTCCTACTGCACATAGATGGCGGATCAATCTCATTTAACACTCTGTGTCGGTTAATACCTGTTACGAGACTAGGCTTATTTCCAGTGATTAAACAATAAAGTTAATTACCAACTAGAAATAAAAGTCGATTACACTAGCCAAGAAACAATAGAGATGAATTTACGACTCTGTATTACTAGGAATGGCTCAGATATGAAACTTCTCATTGTTTAGATGTGCGATACTTAGTCACTTACGAGTGCGAGTTGCTTGCGGGGAAGAAAAAAAGAGTGATGTCCGGAATGGCTTGATGCTGAGATTCATTTAAAATAAAAAAAAGTACCAACTGACTGGAACTTGAATATTGTAGATTCGTTACGACTGTTTATGAAGAAGTTTTTCTAGTGTTATACGGATATTTGTGCCTACAGGGAGCAGAGAGTTCCGATATGTTTTTTTAACAATTTTCTAATTTTTGTACTCAACAACACAAGAATGAAGTCTCATTTTGTCTCAAAACTTCATAAATCAACAAAAATTCTTAATTTTTTACAAAATTAAATATATCCATGTCATGAAGATATCCATTTGTAAATAGGATATGTTTACTTTTTATAAGAAACTGTTCACTTATCGGGATTGTAATAATTGGTTACCTGAATGAATTAATTAAGAATTTTTAGAATAAATGCATATATAATTTTAGAAAATGGTCTTCTATTTCAAATCTTTATAAATGATTGAACTCCTAAAGCACAAAAGTGTGTTTGCCATGATACGAAGGAGTTAGTTTTGTTCATCTGCAGTTCACCTTTTGATTTCGTCTGTAAGACCCCAAATCTGTACAAATTACGTCAAGATAGATATGATTACATGTTTTGTTGTCCGAAGATGTTACGGAATGTCTCCTATTGAATAGAGAGGTAAATGTGTATAAGATCAAAGTTTATATCTTATGTTTATGTTTTTTTATGATTTTGCTTTTCTGTAATACCTTATTTATAGCATCACCACTACTTTCTATTACTCATTTTTTAAAAAAATTTGTATTTATTCTGCTCTCAACATCCGACCTACCGGTCTGGAGTGTAAGGAAAATTTTTTGTCTTAACTTTGTAATCGGAATCCCGCATCATATAGGTTCCAATAATTCAATTAATGACGATTCTGATTGGTCGGCGTGGGGTATGCAGCCATTGACGACATGGAGAAGTATCAAGGAAAAAATATAAAGATTTAATGAGCAAAATCGATAAAACTTGAAAAGAACTTTTCTAATTTCGATTCAACAGATGCTGATTTTAAGGAGGAAATGAGAAAAATTGGAAAGTAAATATTTGAAACCAAATCCAAGCTTCAGAAATCTATTCATGACTTGGATACGAATGTATCCACGATGTCTATGAATAATGCTGTGAAGGTGCAACTATGTGCTTAATGCTATTGTGAATCTGTATACCATTAAATTTGTGCTGTACTCTTTACCTGGTGTATCCTTTTCTTTTAATAAATTCATTGCAGAGAACCCTTCTGATAGAGGTTGCCCTTTTGTGCTTGCGACTCTATGTGCTCTTTTAAAAATGACGTTGTACAATTCTTCAGAAGTAATGAAAATGAGTTGAAACACTGACAATTTTCATACGAAGTAAATTAATAAGTACTTATTGTTTGAACCGATATGTTTTACTGTTATAAACATAGTCTTAATCGTAGATTTTAACCGTTTTATTCAAACGCATAACAATGAATATATATCGAAAAAAGCACAATTATTTACAAGGAAACAGAATATTTACATTCAAAGGCATAGCAAAAATGGTCCGTAGTCGGAATTACTTTTTCAAACATTAAACTAAACAGAAAACTAGCTGCCATAATCTTAACTAATTAACCAAAAGATGAACATGATCAAATAAACTAAGACAGGAAGTGAATAATATAATGGTAGTGGCAACACTCAGAATCCTTTACACCTCTAAGCATTTCCCAAAAAATATTTATATAACGCCGCTTAACAAGTAACACCGCCTATCTCAATTTTTTGAAATTTGAAATAGAAAGGAAATTCTCAATTTTTAGCAATCAATAACGAATATTTCCAAATTTTTTTACATCTGTTAGAAACAGAAGTCTGCATATTCATATTGGATGTGAAAAAAAATATTTGGAGATATTCAATATTCATTATTGGTTGAGAAAAATTATTTTCTTCCTCTTTGAAACTCAAAAAAATAAGGTAGGAAGTCACAATATTAAATTACGTATTTAAAACTAAATGTTTACAGGAACATAGACGTGTTTTTAAAAGTTTTACCACTATTTTAATAGAAGAATACACTATTTATATTTTAATATTAATGATTTTAACAACGGGATGTTGAATCATTATAGATTCTTTTTATTTAAAGCTCGGATTTTTATATCTGGGCTGGCACACACAAATTAGGTCTGTCATTTGATATAAATGAAAGTCCTGCGCCTCGCCGACATTTTAAAGTAAACAACTACATTTATAAATGCACTGCAGTTCGTAAAATGTTATCTGTAAAGATACAGAGAAGATTATTATTTTATCTGAGAATGGTCTTATTGAGTATTATTGCTTTCAATTTATGTACGTTAAGGGCTATACTCCAATGCGTTATCCATTCTTCAGGAAATGAATTGGTTGAGTCTCCTCTGAAGCCAATCTGTTTAGCAAAGTAAATTTTCCAGTTTGCTTAAACTAAAGTTTAGGGTGAAGTCCTTTTCCATCATTTTTGCTTAGCGCAACTCCGAGTGGCGTCGCCAAGAGATTGACGGCTCTAAATAGAGAAATTTATCGTTTTGATGTTTTCCGTTTTCATTAAGAAACCGAGACTCACGATGCTAGCGAAGGCCCTGATGTTTTATATTTTCAGTTTAAAAAAGTTCAGTTTTTGCATGGCACCCACTTTAGATGCCATGTGTACAATCTGTCCTTTTCCAGATTTCCCAGGCATCGCTTTGGCAAGAGACCATTAAAAACTCACTGCGCAACCGAAACAAATATTTTCACATCTCCAAACCGACTTTATATTGACGACAAAGAGCAGGCGATCCTAAGAGGAGAGAAGCGAAAGCGCTCCATAAAATTTGGTTTTACCATTTTTTCAAAGATTTCAGCAATTGAACTAAACGAGCTGATCGGAATTTTTGAAGCAGTTTTAAAAACATCCTAGCAGACAATGAAAACACATGTGCAAGACCACTACATGAGCAAAGGTCAAATGTCTATCACATTTTAAAGTTTGAAATGACTTTGTTAAGGGAATCATGAATATCAAATTATGCATAAGAAATGTAACTGAAATTATATTCCCGTTGAACAAGCATGTCGCCGAAGTCGGATAGTTTAAAATTAAAGGCAAAATGACAAATTTAAATCTTGTCAATGTCATTGACATTTTGATAGTTTTAGATTTAATTCCTGAAACAGCGACACCACAGCAGCTATATTACCAGAAGTCGTGTCTATCTATATTAAAACCAGCATAATCTACGCAATGACTCTACTAGCGTAGGCCGCTTGCGACAAAATTTGAAGTTATCGTTCGTAAATCCAAAACGGTATGAGATATGGGGAAAATTAAAATTACTTAACTATAAAGCGTAATACATTTAATGCGCTTAATGCTACATCCTTGTCACATTAAAAATAAGAATTGGGCCCATAAAATCCACATTTATTTAATCACGATTTCAAAAGCTGCGGCTTCACTTACACCTTCTTCTTTATTATTAATTGAGATTACCCTACTTATAAATAATTATCCAATTAATTATTAACTTCCCGCCTTCCACGACCAGCTGCATTGTCGGGAATATAATTTCAATTGAAGTTCCTATGCATAATATGATTTCCATGGACAAAGTAATTTTGATAGATGTTTACCAAATGTTCTTTCAGTAGTGTTGCATCAGTTCTATTCTTTGTCCGCATGAATGTCCCTAATGGAGTCAAGTAACTGTCCGAGTCATGTAACATCCAATTGCACTTGTCAGCGTTAACTTCAGTCTGAAATTCCTCTATAAAATATGCATTTGATTTCAACAATGAAAAGGAGTGGTTCATTTTGCTTCCAGCAGAATTTTGGTTAAATTAAAACATGCTGACAAAAAAATTAAAACATTGCATTAAAATATAAAATATTACCTTAGCTTTCAACAATGAAAGAGAAGTACGCAAATAAATATTTGTTGAAACAATGAAAACGATTTTAGTTCATTGCAACATTGAAAAGTATTGTTGCAAATTCTGTTTAAATATATATATATAAAATTATGCAAATTAGAGAAAACATTGTACAGCAACATAGTTAACATTATTGAAAAGATAATTCTTTCCACTTCCAGATGACCTTAGAACGATTTTTCTACTATTATATTTTCGTAAGTTATTAAGGAAAAACGCCAAAATTTCGCTTAAATTTTAAGTAATTAAAATTATAAATAAATTTCAAAACAATGTATACATTTCCACCATCCAAAGTATATTTGTTCAACTTTCGTAACTCTAGGTCCAGCGGTTTTTCCTCTAGAGCGCCAAAATACACATACAGATAAATACACACATTCTTCTTTATTATTAGTAGAGATTAAACACTGAAATTGTTCTGAATTTTTGATTATCTACACTATTAAAATTCGACGTGTATGTATGTGGGGCTATCGTTCACAAATCGCTGAACGGAGAAGCGCGCGGAAAGTACCAAAAGATGGTGAATAATCCAAGGAATCCATTTCGACCGTTTAAATTCCGAAATTACAATTATTAAAAAGAAATTAATTAAAAACTAATTTACAACAATACTTTTCAATGCTGCAGCGCAATTGAAACCGTTTTCATTGTTTCAACAAATATTAATTGCGTGTTTCTGTTTCATTGTTGAAAGCAGCAACAATGCAATATTGATCCCTCAACAATGCAATATTGATCCCTCAACAATGCAATATTGATCCCTCAACAATGCAATAATCCAACGAGTGCATATATTCGTAGCTGCACGGCCCGGCGTTGCACGGGCTATCTCCAATAATGCGTCATTCCCTGGCGGAGAGAAGAAGTGAGGTCATGTGACAATATGTCGCGATAATTAAACAATGTAATGACAGGCCAAATAATCTGGTTTTTCCTTCATAAGAATACGACTCCAGCTTGAAATTAGTTTATCCAAGTTTCTATATGGATTAAAAGCTAAATATAAAGAGGGGACTTAATTAAAGAATATCGAGATATCGTTCGCATTCTCATAGATTCCATGCAACAGATCATTGACAGGAAAAAGCCGAAATACGTTTTTTTTAATTATAAATGAATACTAAAAGTGGTAAACGATCTGAGATCGTTAAATTATCTGAGATAAAAAATGAAATTATCTGAGAAGAATCGGGGATTTTCTGTACACTTTTACTTAAAACTTACGAAGATGTTGGTATGTCCGCCACTCTCCAAAATATTTTTATAATAAAGCAAATTGGTTAACAACTCGGCTGTTTTATGACTGCAACAACGAAAACATTACATATATATATATAAATCCAAATATAACTAGTATATAATCATATAGAAATAAAGTAAACAAGAATGAAATCCTATACCAAAAAGTCATTATTTGAACAATACATCAATTTTGAATAAAATCTATTAAATTGAAATTACTAAAGCTACCATAAACAAAAATCAAGTTTAAACATTATATTTCAACAAGTGAAAGAACACTGTTGTTATTAAAAATAATGAAATAGGCAATCCAAGTAAATGGAGTTTTCAACAATTAATATAGCAGCTTGGCTGTGGATAAGCTTTAGCCAGGTTAAATTAATTTTGCTGTACATCCCTGTTACTATTGTTGTTGAAAAACAAACAGGGTAATTTACCCTAAAATGAAAGAATTAAGAATGAAAAGTCTTATACTAACCCTAACTATAAAGCATGACTATATAGAAATGACTAAAATTCAGGATAAAATATATAAATATCATTATATTACACTAAAGACAGTAAATATATAATTCAATAAAATACCCAAACTTTACATTAAACATAAACTAATCTGTGTCTCCTCTTAAACTTACCAGAATTCATCTCTTATTTATATATATATATATGTGTGTGTGTGTGTGTGTGTAGTATGGTGCCTAGGTCCCATGTGTAGTGTAGTTTCGTAGACAGGTGAGGACGCAATTCTGCTATTAAAGAAATTTAATAATGACAACACAAACATTTAAATAGAATAAGATTAAGGTGAAAGAATTAGAGGGCGGCCACTGCCCTGTACATCAAGTCATCGCCGACAGTTCTGGCGTTGCGTTCCATCGTTCGCCATTACACACACAACGTCTGTCTCTAACCAGCGCAAGATCATCTGACGTGACGTCAGCTAAGAGTGAAAGTAGACGAGAGCCTCCTTGCGGGATACTACTGCGGCCATTCTGACTGCACGAGCTGACCTCAGCGAGGCTTGTCGCCATCAAATATAAACATTATACAGTTGAAGTACTTGTACAAGAAGAATCTGAAATGAATAAAAAAGACGAGACAGAAAAAGTATACAAACAATAAAAGCTAGAAAAAAAATTCAGATTTCTCTTTTTAGATGCAGTGGATCTGAGTCCAATTTAAGTTATTCTGCTCCACATTTTCATGTGGTCTGCTGCGGTAGATGTGATGTTAGGTCCTTCATGTTGTCCGACTTTTTTGACATCATAGCGGTCCTTCAACTTGACTTTAATCACTTCATAAGGTCCGAAGAATTTTGGTCGCAGCTTGAGGCCAGTCCCAAACTGTGTTCGCTGAATCGCAACGAAGTCTCCAACCTTGTACTAGTGTGCTTTTTTTCTCTTTTTATCGTAGTTTCGACAATTTTCTTCTTGAACCTTCAGGATGTTTTTCTTAGCATCCTTTCTCATTTCATCACGTTCATGCATCAAATGGTTTAAGTACTCTTCATGCAGTACTTCATTGACCTTGATGTCTTCTTTGTTCTTCATTTTTGTACCCATCAGCAGTTCAAATGGAGTGTATTTCGTACTTCTGGATGTTGAGCTGCTGATGACACGCTGTACGGTGGGAACATGCTTGAACCATTTCGTTGGATCGTCGTGGGACAGCTTGGATAAAACAAGTATTAGGATCCTATGCATCCGTTCGATCTGTCCATTTCCTCTTGGGATTCCTGTAGTGATCTTTAGGTGTTGAATACCTTCTTCAGAGCAATAAGTTTCAAACTCGTTAGCTCTGAATGCAGAACCTCTATCAGTAATTATTCTAGAAGGATTGCCGAATATTGTTTGCTGTAATTTCAATTTATCAATAGCTTCTTGGGCAGATGGAGATTTAACAGGGTAAAACCACGTGAACTTAGTGAAAGCGTCCACCACGGTGAAGATGTGTTGGTATCTGTTATTGGTAGAAGGAAGAGGTCCAACAAAATCAATATGGTATGTGTTAAGTGGAACTTTGTCTTTGGGTGTCGGGTTCAAAAACCCTTCTCCTTTACCATGCTTCTTATTATACAAAATACATTCTACACAATTGGCTATAACATTTTCTATTTTAGTGCGAGCGTTAGGGATGTAAAATTCTTGCTCTAACACTTGTTCGGTTTTTGCCAATGCAAAATGACCATTTGTATGTACTTTTCTTATAATTTCGTTCTGCAAAGCTTCGGGAACTACTAAAAGATCAGAATCATTTACAATTTTATAAAGGACATTATTCTTAAGAACAAAGTCATTAATTTGCTTATTTTCCAAGAGTTGTTTGATTGAACTTATATATTCATCACTTTGTTGACAATTGGCAATTCTAGATGTTATTTCATCGTGTGTTACAACCATAATAGGGTATCGACTTAAACAATCTACATGCTTCATTTGTTTACCTGGGCGATGTACGATTTCGTAATTAAAATCTTCCAAAAGTAAAGCCCATCTAGCAATTTTTGGTGTTAACTGTGTCTTACTCGTAGTTTTTTGAAATGCTGAACAGTCTGTTATAATTCAAAATTTACTGCCAACCAAATAGTTTCGGAATTTCTTTAAAGCTTCAATAATTGCCAAATTTCAAGTTCGTAACTTGAATATTTCTCTTCTTGGGGAGAGGTTTTTCTACTCATGTAATGAATCGGGTGAAAATTATTATCATCCGACTGTTGAAAGAGAATAGCGCCATTACCAAATTTGCTGGCATCAGTATGCAATTCAAGTTTTGCACCCTGCTTAAAAATATGTAATACAGGATTTTCAGAAAGCTTTTGTTTTAGAATTTGGAATGCTGATTTTTGTTTGGGTCCAAAATAAAACTCTGTGTTGCCACGAAGCAAGTCACTCAGCGGCTTAGCTACCAATGCATAATTTTGAATAATCTTTCGGAAATAACCAGTGAGGCCAAGGAAGCTTCGTACTTGTTTAACGCTTTTGGGTTCTGGAAAATTCTGAACGGCAACGGTTTTATCCAAAGAAGGACTTATTTTACCGTTTTCAATGATGTAACCAAGAAATTCAATTTTAGACTTCAGGAAGTTGCATTTCTTCAAATTAAGTTCTAATCCGTATTCGGATGCAGTTTGTAATACCCTGCATAACCTCTTTAGACCATCAAGCTCATCAGTATTGGGTATAATGATGTCATCCATATAGATAATAACAATGCCTTCTTTAAGAAGATCACGAAATACATGGTTAATAAACCTTTGGAAAATACTGGGATTATTGCAAAGACCAAATGGAACTTTATTAAATTCATATTGTCCATCATGTGTGACAAATGAAGTAAACTTTTTAATATCTTCTTCCATTTCCACGTGGAAGAATCCATTTTTCAAATCAATAGTTGAGAAAAATTTCCCTGAGTGCAATTGATCTAGAACTTCTTCTATCAGGGGTAAAGGATATCTATCTTTAACCGTTTTAGCATTTAATTTACGGTAATCGATGCAGAGTCGCAAATTCCCATCTTTTTTCTTACATAACACTAACGGAGAACAGTAATCAAAACAACTTTCTCTGATAATACCCTGGTTTAGCCAATCAGTTATTTGTTCATTTACTTTCTGTTTTTCAGGAAAAGAGAGTCGTCTGGCTCTTTGACAAAAAGGAATTTGATCTTGTAATACAATATTCATTTTCAGCTTAGTATCCTTAGTTTTATTAGGTTTATAACTATTAATCAATGAAGACAATTCATTTCTAATATTTGAATCACTAACATGCGATAAATCAAAAGGACAACCATCAATAACATTTGCAACATGAAACAAAAAATAATCATCATTATTACTGCAGAAACGAATTCCGTCTTTATCAAATGTAAACTGAGTTTGTTTCAGAAAGTCAATTCCTATAAGTACATCAAGGGGAAGTGATGGGAACATGAATTTTTGCAGGTAAAGTAAGATTTTGAACAGTAATGGAATCTTGAAAGAAACCAATACTTTGGACCGTGTTTCGGCCAATTCCAGAAAATGTTATTTGGGAGGGATACAATGGTGGTGAACCAATTCGCAAATATGTTTTCTCATTAATGATGGTGGCTTGTGAACCAGTGTCACAAAGTGCAGTTAATTGAATTCCAGAAAGTGTAATATCAACATGTATGCGATTTTGAGGAAAGTTTTGAGCAGAAATTTGATTTACAGTTCTAGCAGGTTTAGAGTCAGATTTGGATGCAGAATTGCGAGAATTTTGAGGGCAATTAGCATGAATATGGCCAAAATTTTTGCAACCGTAACATTGTTTACCATGTGGTTTATTCGTACATTGGGTACTCTTATGACCTTTTAAACCACAGGAGTAGCATACTGGTTGTGGGTTTGGGATACGCTTACGTTCAAATTTTGCAGCATGAGTGGGATCAAATTTTTTGTCATTGTTTGGCCGAAAAGTTCTTGAAGTATTAAACAGTTTTTCATAAATTTTCAATTTTTCCTTAAATTCAGGAATGGATTTGCAACCATACAAAATAATTTTATTGTTTGATAAATCAGGAATCCCGTTTATGACATACTCAATCAAAGAGGAATCATCAAGAGAACCTTTGTGAGCAAGATCTCGCATGGCCAAAAAATATTCTTGTAATGTTTCAAATGGTTTCATACGTCGAGATTCCATTAGTTTATGCAATTGCAAGCCATTTATTTTATCCGAAAATTCGTCCAATAACTGTTGTTTCATTTGTTCCCAATTTGTGATTCCACGAATAGATCTCATTAAAGTTAACGCGGGACCTGTCAAGCATTTTTTAACAAAAATAACTTGGTGAATGCGATTCTTTATTTCATGCAAGTTAAATATATCTTCAACATCAGAAATAAAAGTTTCAATGATGTAATTATCTCGAGACGAAATTACTAAATCAACAATATCCTTTAGACTAAACGCCTGGAAAGAATTACTGAGAATGTGTTGCATATCAAATGAAGGCAATGAATTTTGAGCTGACTCATCAGAAACAATTTGCGATTTCCGGTGTTCTTTCTGCGATTCAAGTATTAATTTATTGCTTACGCTTTGCTGCGAGTCTGTTAGTTTCGGTTCCGATTCATCAAGATCATCTGTTTCACTAAAATCAGATGCTTCCGTTGTTAACAGCGAAAGATCGCTAAGATGTGATAGAATAGTATCACAACATTTGTCTAAATCAGTATAAAATTCCAGATGTAGTAGATTACATATTGCGATTAAATCTTTAAGCGAAAATTCTGCAACAACTTTCTGTTTTGTTTCTTCGAATTGAAAGTCTGATGGAAATCCTGAAAATTTCGTAATCTAGAACGATTTAGCCTATCGCCTTCCTCACCAAAGATTAAGCGATGCAAAAGTTGGATTTGATTCTTACTACTAGTGTTTAGAGATTTAGCGATTTTCGGAAAATCATTTAGAGTAGCCATTTTGCTATATTTCAAGAAACAGTCACAAATATTCAAAAAGGGAATATTAACAACCTATCCCTAATAGCACAGAAAAAACGGCCAATATTTTAAGAATAATGTTGTGGAATATCTCACTCGTTATCCTGCATCATTCGGCGCGAATAATCCGGACGTTTGGCGGACAAATCTGTGATTGGTTGATGTTCCTTCGGTAACCCTTAAACCCAGAGGGGGTCACCTAGGGGGGTCACGAAACACTCGACGCCTCCTCCCAAAGAAGGCGCAAGAGTTGTAACGCATTCAGACGTCTCCCAGACTTCTGCTTATTTCCCCTCGCCAAATTATTTTCTACAAGAGGTGGTATTGAGGTCAATAGCACGGCTTGAAACGCTTTCATTCGTTTGATACTTAGAAACATTCGCTTCATGAAAAATGCGAATGTGATTCTAACATTAAAATGAGGAGATCGTTTATAGATTATACAAAATAATTTATTGAAATGAAATGAAAACTGAAGAACTATTTATGATTGCAAAGAATATGAAAAAATAAACAGAATCTACATTTTATAGCTTTTAGCAATTAAAGAAAACAAAGCGATTGAATTATCTGTTGAAGCAATGAACCGTTTTAATTTTACTGCGATGAAATGTATTGTTAAAAATACTATATAAACAAAATTCTAAAAAAATTGTCAAAATTAAGGAAAGAAAATGTACGACAATTAAATTAGTATCATTGAAAAGAATTTTTTTTTAAATTTTAAGACGGCATAAAAAATCTTTTTCTACAATAATATGAAACAAAATGCTAACTTTACTGATGAACTTTGCCGACTAAATAAAGCAAATATTTTCATATTGCATATGCAAGTTTGCTCATTGAGAAGTGAAATACACATTTTCTATTAACCTTATTTTTAACTGAAAATTAGAAGATTGTATTGCATGCAAGATCAAAGAGCTTAGAAAATAGTGAGAGAACAGGACAAAGAACTCACTATGTATTTTAAAGAAAAGAGTAACATTAATTAATCCAAATGTTCATTATTTATGTTCGTTTGAGTATATCCATCTTCAATTTCGCAAGGTTCAGAATGAGACGAACAACTTTGAAACTTGAAGGTAGAACATTTCATAATGTAAATGCTGCTTTTGAAATATTTACTAAAAACAAGCATTTTTCACTGAATTTAGAAGTATTTGCAATTCAAGCATATAAACATTCTTATTCTTCTGAAAAAAATTCTGAATAATATTCTACTATTTATCGATTCTTTAACTAATTATTTTTCTTTACTGGAAATGACAAAAAAAAAGTTTCAAACACTGAAAATATAGAATAAATTTGTTCGTGAATCATAGTAAGTTTTCTAATTATTGTATCAATATTTCGTGATACATTTATATCTTCATTTTATTTCAGTACATTCACTTTACAGAGACAAAGTTTTAACGAGAGTATCATTATGTATAATATTTCCATAGAACACGAAAAATTTTAGAATTCTTTCCCTAATACAGTACAGTTGAAAAGAGATTTTACGAATTAGCAAGTAATTTTCTGTGATTATTAGAAAACGTTGTAATTATTGAGATAAGTATTTAAAAAATAATTATTATTCGAGAAAGTTACTGTGCTGTTGGACATACAAACTTCTCGTGGAAAAAGAAAACTAATGAATCACAACAAAATAATAATAATAAATCGAAACTGACTGGTGCATATACGATTTTTTAAACTTTTGTTGACATGTGCTGTGATAATAATATTGGTGTCGTCTTCCTCGGATCCTTAAAAATAACCCTTGGATAATTTTTCAATTCCTGGAAATTATTTTAAAAAATCTCTTACTGTGATGGCTAATTGCAAAGTTTTTAGCTCAAATTCGTAACTCGAAAGTTTTCTCTGGTTCTTTCCTATTTCCTATTAAAATAATAAGATATGGTCTATATTCCTAGTATTTTGATTCATACGATGTCAAAAATAAAAATTTTATTCCTTCTGAATTATTTCCATTATTTAAGTATTTCTTATCTCGTGCCTTTAGTGATAATAAGAGAACAATTTTTAAAGGCTTTAATTCATCTAGAAGATCGTAGAAAGATTTTAAATGGATAAAGATATAAAACTGTTAGGTGATTAGAGAGAAAACTGCAGATTGGAAATCCAGTTTCTGCAGAGTCAGTTTCTCTTACAATTTAAGTTTTCCTATTATCTCCGTATTGTATGTTTCCAATCTCTTATAGGAATTTTTATTTTTCATATGATTAACAGAATTCCTTACTGTCCAATTCATAAATAATATTTACAGTTCTTCTAAAAATATTTCATTCAAAGTATTTCAAAAATTATTAATATGTATTATAATTAATTATTAATATTTATAAAATTATTAATATTTAAAATCATAATTCTTATTTATTACTATTAATATAATAACCTTTGAAAGACTATT
The DNA here is from genome assembly GCA_013235015.1 of Araneus ventricosus. Taxonomy (NCBI): domain Eukaryota; kingdom Metazoa; phylum Arthropoda; class Arachnida; order Araneae; family Araneidae; genus Araneus; species Araneus ventricosus. Next base: position 24,064 of record BGPR01012963.1, on the reverse strand, counting down.
CCTACAATAAAAGAACGAGAATACATAAAAGTTCTCATTCTGGTATTATAAATTAAATCAATAGAAATCCAAACAAGTGTAAAAGCGCAAAGAAATCAATGATAAAGAAAAGGAAGTTTTATAAATATGGTTAATTAGAAACAAAGCCTAAAATTATAATCTAATCTTTCAATTAATCTAATAGATCAGCTGTAAAAGGTTTATTTCGGGACATACTTGGTAATTTTGAACTGCGTTTGCATAACGAAGAGGACACCTGAGCTGGCACCTCCTTCTCCAAACTTCCGCGCCCCACCCGCATAAGGACGTCTGACTCCGACATACTTAACGTGTGCCAGGCCTAAAAATACGGCTATAGTTAGTGAATCGGAATTCGAACCTGGATCCCAAAGGCTGCGAAGCTGAGATCTTACTACTAGGCTACTGTGACCTTTCGAAAGAGAATAAAAAGAATAATGTAATAATTAAAAATCATACATATTTACGGTCTTAATCAGAATTTTGGATAAATCGGTAATATTTACAGTTTTTATATTGCTTTTTGATGGTTATATTAAATAATTTAACATTCTTTTTTAAAATTGGTTTGGGAAAAACACATTAAACTGGTGAGGAAGATGTTGTTGCGCTTAAAATGTAAGTTTAGTGTACATACGTAAGTTTAGATACATATCAAAATATCTATAAGTTCAGATAGCCTTAAAAATTTTAGTTTTTAGGAACTTATTCACCACAATCTTTTTGAATCGACAATTTGAAAAAAAAAAATATGAATTATTTTCTATAGATATTTCAAATGAATAAATTTTTTATAAGCGTATGGATATATTTCTATGAAATCAATAAATCATTAATAAAAAGAAAATAATAAAAAGTAAGTTTTTTAACCCAATCTGAATTAAACTCTTTCTATAAATTTGTTGGATAAATTTTCAGACTTTAAATATAGGATAAGATAATTTTCATATTCTCATGCGTATTATTAACAAATTTTTTCATTTTAAAATGCATTTGATTTTATTGTTAAATATCAGGTACAGAGGCTGTTCGCACATTTTAAGACTTTTTTTGTGGCATTTTAAGAACTATTTTACATAATTTTTTTGTGTTTTAAATATTCAGTTTCATAACCCTTAGTCTTAAATATCTTTCTGCACCGTAACTTGTATAACATTAATGCCTTTTGTACATCGGAAGAGGGTTTTTTTTTTTTTTGCCTTTCCTCTTAAACAGCTTTCCAAAGACCACAAAATGCTTTTAGTTCGACGTTTAGGAGAGGGTGATAGACCATTTCCATGCGCCTTGGGGGGGGCAGGGGTAACTCACAAAAGAGTTCGCATAGCAATGTTGTCTGACTCTTTCTTTGGTTTTATTGTGAAAGTAAAGGCCTGCGAAGTCCGTGAGAAGGGGGGCGGGGGGCTTCACAACGGGCTGTACTCTCATTTCAAGAAGGGTAGGCTGAAATTGAAAACTTGATCTCACACGAAGATGACAGTGTTGTTACGAAACCTGTAAAACCCCCAATGCTGGATGAACGGTCATAAAACATCCCTCCTTCTCGCGGCAAGAAAGAAAAAAAAGAGAGGAAGCAATAAAAACTTGTTTTGTTTGTTTATTTTATTTCGCTCTGCTGCAGGCGTCGGGGAAAGTTTCTGGTAGTAAAATGGCGGTAACAGAATTCTCCTATTACAGAAATCAATAATTAGAAATAGATACTTTAAATGAAGGCCCAATTCCTTTCAAGATTACTCCGATTGGAAATATATATTTGTATTGCTTTATATTGAGTTCAAAAAAGAAACATTCTAGAATAAAATATTTACTTTTCATTTACTTTAAAATGTTAACTGAACTGAAATATATAAGAAACGTTTCCAATTTTTTTTTCTGTTTATGCATTCCTATTGTTTGGGTCCAATCAGATGACATGGACTGAACAGTTACTTGACTACGTTAGGGACTTTCATAAAGAAAATGAAAAGAGCATGTGCAAAGCTACTAAAAGAACGAGGGTTAAATATTTAACCCAATTTGAAGTTTAAAATTACTTTGTTAAGAGAACCAGGAATATATTAAATTATGCATAAGAAGTTCAATTGTAAATAATCAAAATTTGTATTCCTGGCGAACAAGCTAGTCGCTGAGGTCTGCAAATCGAAAATATAATTTAATTTTTTAGCTATTAAATTTATAGACGTTTCTGATACCTATTATAGTAACTGCATTATTTAGTTGATTGGAAAGTGTATGTTTCAGGTAATTTTAACACGTAAATAAATATTTTTTTTTAACTACAGATATTTTTACTCTTAAAATAAAGATTTTTTTTATTAAAAGCGTAACTTTGTTTGCAGATCAGAGTAAAATTTATGAAATAAAAAAAAGGTAAATTCCTTATTTTTCGACAATAGAAGAGAAACAGGAAAATAAATATTTGTTTAAATAATAACCAGCGGGAGTGGTCTCCCCTAAACTTTCTCGTATACTTTCTAAGTGGAGATTCGTCAAAATCTCGAGTTCGAATTTTTTTGACGATTACAATACTTTCTCTTTGTATACTTCGTATACGAGAAAGTGAAACAAACAAACAAACAAACCTGAAATCAAATATCTGTTGCCACGTTTCAAAAAAAAAATATTACTTGGAAGCAGGTGCGATAAAATAGGCAATGCAATGAATACTAAAGCGAAAACTCTGCTTTGGAATTGAATTACCAAGAAAGAAATTTATACTACCACAACCGTAACAATTACAAAAGCGCGTGAATAAAAGATTTGCAGAAATAATTAGATCAGTTTGAATTTTATTTACAACAATAAAAAAATTGTTACAATTCATGTTTGTAAACATTATTTATTGTTGTAAATAAAAGTTACAACAATAACAGATTGCTACTATTACGCATGCGCATGAGAATCGGATTAAAAGAAATTGAATATGTAATTTGAACGCCTCTTTTTGACGGATTTTTATACGGACCTACATTCATGACGATAAAACTGTGTACCAAATTTTATCCATCTAGCTATTCAAGTTTCTGAGTTATAGTGTTCACATGACCGCGGACATACAGACAGACAGACTTCCCATTGACGGATTTTGTGCAAAATTTAATAGAAACCTACAAATTATGTTTAAAGACCACATACCAAATTTCATCTCTGTAGCTTTAATAGTTTTCGAGATATTGTGTTCACAGACAGACACACAGACAGAGAGACATAATTCTAAAATTGTGTTTTTCGGACTCCGGGAGGTCTAAAACGTGGGGATTCGTCAAAATCTCGAGTTCGAATCTTTTGACAATTCCACTACTTTCTCTTTGTATACTTCGTATACGAGAAAGTAAAAACGGTTTGAATTGTATTGCAACAATGAAAAGTATTGTTGCAAATTATGCCAAAAATAATTTTAAAAATTCGTTGGCATTAGCTTTAAATTGTACAATCCCTTAATTAGCATAATGGAGAAGGTAATTTTTCGCACTTTCAGATGATTTTAAAAGTGATTTTTGTGGTGTAATAATTTCTAAGTTTATAAGATGAAAGGCCAAATTGCCGCTTAATTTTTAATTTATTTAAAATTCAAACAAAAAGGTTTCCACGATGCACATTCCCGCCCTTCAAAGTACGTTTTTGCTAAATTCTATACCTTTAGGTTGAACGGTCTGCCTTGTAGAGAGCCAACACACATAGATTCTATTTTATTATTAATAGAGATATTTTATACTTGATTACAATGTTGAAAAAATTCCTGAACTACTTCGATAAGGAAATTTCCATGATTACAAAAAGAGAAACCCTGTTTTGAACTTAAAACCTTTCATTTACCAAGCTATCGTGCAAACCCCATCTATTGACAATACGAAACTGCAAAATTAAAGGGGAAAAAGCTGAATTGGGACCTGTACCTAGATTTGAGTGGTATTATTACTTCAATTTTATAAAATATAATATTTTGTATAATAATATATTTTGTATCATGTAATCAACATTAACTGGATCACGTAAACTATATATATTTTTTTCCATGTCATTCTTTTATAAATTTTACATTGCAGTCTATTTTGAATTCTTGTTAATGCCTTTTCTTGAAAAGAGAGAGAGGGAAGCAAAAATGTCTTATTTTTTGTTTCATGGTAAATATTAGCTTATATTCTACGACAGTTAGATTAATTTGCACTCTTTGGGGAAAATTGGCCCTCATTATTGCAGTTTATTTCAGTTTTTATCATATAACCAACATTAACTGGATCATGTAAATTATACATATATTTCTATGTTTTTTCTTAAGTAAATTTATCAATGTAGTCTATTTCAAATCTTTGTTAATGTTTTTTCATTAAGAAAGTAAAAGAAACAAAAATGTCTTTCCTTTTTTTTTATTCGTGGTCTGTGAATGTTAGCTTATTTTTTTCTATTAATTAAGGTACCCCATTCATTTTTAAAGACCAATTTGAAATCTCTTTTTCAGTTTGGAATACACATTAGCTTTGTTTCGTATTCGTAATTTTCCTTCATTTTTCAGTAACTACTAATATAACTACATGCCCTACTAATGGAAGGCATTTCTCCTTTGTTGCTAAAACCGAGTAAGAAAAATTTAATCTAAGGAATTTAAAATTAAATAATTTTAATCGTGTTTTCGTTATATTACTCGATAAATTGGTTTTAACCCTATTGGCGAGTAATTTATTCATTTAGATTCTGTTTAAATTATGAAATATACACCCATGGTACCGTACCATGTTATTGGTGGCAAAGTTGAATTCTTGATGTGAATCTTTAAAAATAATATGCTATGCTGTTACTAATACCCTACTTTAGTTTGAACTCATTTAATCCTGCTTTGTAGAGCGAACTATTAGAATTTAATTTTGGTGTAGGGTGAACCTTGAAGAAGGGAGTCAAAATCACTGAGATTTTGTCTTCTATCCAAACATTAAAAAATACTAAAATAAAATGCAAACTTATAGGATGTCTAAAATTAAATTTCTTAATTCAAAGTCTTTTCAATCTCATCTGAGTCAAAATATACTGGAAAGCCAGGGAAGGCTCGCGTCGCAAAGAAGAAGTGCTCCTTTAATGTGGAACTTGCAAACCGCTTAGCTAAGATTGCCACCAAATGTTATTAAATAAATTCCATGCTATCGTTCTTTTATCAAAGGGATTTGTTAACAAAGGATTTGCCTAAAAATTAGTGAACTTTGGATAAATTTGTCACCCGCCAAGCGTGTGAAGGATTATATGTCTAATGCTAATAACCGCTTAATAACTAATGCATACTAAATGTCCATTCATATTGCTATCCTCTGATCCCGAATCCGAGACTTTTTTATTAGGCATTTCCTCTCAACCCTATATAAATGCTTCTTGCCTATATTACATTTTGCTATTTATTGCATTGCAAAATCTGGCAAGGACTTAAGGAATAGATGAAAATGATAAATAATTAGATTTTTATAAAGTTAGCATTTCTACCACAGAAAAAATTGTTCATAAATGAAATAACAAATATAAATACTATACTTCATAAATTTATAAAATACAATTTAATATGCGACTTGTGAGAATAAAATTACTATATGTAATCTTTCCTCATTTATCTTTCATTTTTTTTATAGCAAACTCATCGATAATATAATCATAATTAAGTTTATTTATTAGTTTGGGTTTGATGGATAAAATGACCATCGAAGTAAATTGTTCTTGATTATAGATAGATTTTAATTATTTTCTATCTTGAGAAAGATTTTTCTGAAAATCCGGCGGTAATTAGCAAGATCTCTAAAAGTTTCAGAAAAGTAACAAAATTTGGATGCAATCTAAATAAATAATTTTTAATCTTTTTCGAACCGAATGAGTATCTAAGTACAATGCATTTTTTAAAAAAAATCCGTCTGTTGTATATTGTTGTTTTTAAGCACTGTTTATAAGTCTTTTAAGGAACTGACGTATAAATGAAAAGATGTATAATCGAAAAGAATTACAATGCATGCGAATGAATGTGATGAAACGACGTATAAATGAAAAACGCATGAACGGTGCTTCACTGCATTGTAATGCTGTAAGGCCACACTCGATGACAAATTCTGATTTCATTAAATAAATCAGTTTAGTCGATTTTCATTTTGAAAAATCAACCACTTGGAAGGTTTGGGAAGAACTGGGAAGGTTTCCTCCATTCCATTCAGAGCAGAAGAGAGGTCATAAAAGGCCTCCTACCAGTCTTCCCCCTCCAGACGGGGGGAGAAGACCTCCTTTACCCCAATCACAGAACAAGTGACTGTTGGCGTCATTACAAAATAGTGAACGGTTGCTACAATTGTAATAAATCTTGAAATTGGCGAAACTTAGATAGCAAAAATTGCGGTTCTTGCCTGTTTTTGGCCAAAATTGCGTTGAATAACGAGAGACGTCGTATCAGAATATTCCAGCATTGCCCGTTGTTCTGATGGCATTCCTCGACATTTCTGTGCTATTAGGGATCATTCAACTTGAGGGAATATCAATTATTTAGTCACTCAAAATTTAAATATGAAATCAAGCTGTAAAATATAAATTCAAAAGTAGAGAATAGAATTCTACATCAAAATTTCTTCAAATATCAATTCAATAATAAAATATTAATTCTCAAAATATATGATCTTCAGAACAATTTTTGTTCAAGGAAACAAAATTATTAGTTCAAATATCAGTAGCATCAAATAATAAATTCTTCAAATATATATATCAAATTATGCATCAAAATATTTTTTTGAAGAAAACAGAAGATGTAAACTTATTTGAGCATCAAATCAGGTATTATTTCAAAATATTCATCAAATCATTCTTCAAAATAATTCTTTGCTCAGGAAAATAGAAGATGCAAATGCAACACGAAAGAATTAGTTCAAACACTTCAAAGTTCTAATTTCAAAAACATCAAAATTTTAATATCAAAGCATCAAAATATTCTTCAAACTAAATATTCTTGTAGGAAAATAGAACTAAGTTCAACACGAAATAAGCAAAGTTTTCATCATGTAACTTTCGCTTGATCAAAATAATGCATCAAAAATTAAGAATTCGTCATCAACTAGAAATTCTTAAATCAAATAAATCTGAAAATAATTCTTCAACTTTCCCACAGTTAAAACTTCATCAATTTCAAAATTGCATCAAGCATCCACATCTTCTTCAACAAGAATCAGCGTTTTCTTCAAATTACAGGAGAATGATGAAAATGTACTTACAGTTTGGCAGGAAGAAGTAGTGACTTTCGGTTTTGAAAACCGGTATCTTTCACATCAACGTTAATGGTAATCCAGTTTGGTTTCACACAAAAGGCCTGACACAACATCAAATAGTCACTAGTAGCCATCAAAAGTTAAGAATATGGTTGGTTCTAGGGGATTTTAAAAGTAGATGAGTTCAACCGGCCGAGCCGCCATGTAGTATGGGTGCCTAGGTCCCATGTGTAGTGTAGTTTCGTAGACAGGTGAGGACGCAGTTCTGCTATTAAAGAAATTTAATAATGACAGCACAAACATTTAGGACGGCACAAACATTTAAATAGAATAAGATTAAGGTGAAAGAATTAGAGGGCGGCCACTGCCCTGTACATCAAGTCATCGCCGACAGTTCTGGCGTTGCGTTCCATCGTTCGCCATTACACACACAACGTCTGTCTCTAACCAGCACAAGATCATCTGACGTGACGTCAGCCAAGAGTGAAAGTAGATGAGAGCCTCCTGGCGGGATACTACATATATATATATGTATAAATCCAAATATAACTAGTATATAATCATACAGAAATAAAGTAAACAAAACATATCTAGAATTAAATCCTATACTAAAAAGTCATTATTTGAACAATACATCAATTTTAAATAAAATCTAATAAATTGAAATTACTAAAGCTACCATAAACAAAAATCAAGTTTAAACATTATATTTCAACAAGTGAAAGAACACTGTTGTTATTAAAAATAATGAAATAGGCAATCCAAGTAAATGGAGTTTTCAACAATTAATATAGCAGCTTGGCTGTGGACAAGCTTTAGCCAGGTTAAATTAATTTTTCTGTGCAAACCATCCCTGTTACTATTGTTGTTGAAAAAACAAACAGGGTAATTTACCCTAAAATGAAAGAATTAAGAAAGAAAAGTCTTATACTAACCCTAACTATAAAGCATGGCTATATAGAAATGACTAAAATTCAGGATAAAATATGTAAATATCATTATATTGCACTGAGATATTGCACTAAAGACAGTAAATATATAATTCAATAAAATACCCATACTTTACATTAAACATAAACTAATCTGTGTCTCCTCTTAAACTTACCAGAATTCATCTCTTTCAATATAACCCGCCATGCATATTGACATCACATGTTGCCACAACCAAAAATCTTACCATGAATCAGCATAATTGAATAAATAATATAATTAATTTTTGATACCATGAATTAGTAAGATACCTATATTAAAATTCTCAAAACTATATTAAAAATTGTAATACATTTAGTTATCTAGAAAATATTAGAAAATAGTTAAAAAAGTCTATTAAAAAGGAATTTTTCACTTGAAAGATCCTGGCGCCATCTATGTAATAAATCTGAAACAAATAAGTCAATAGCCAAATTTGAATAAAGCTACACATTAAGAGTAGAATAAGTGAAAATACTATCACACTAACAAAGAAATAAAAATATTCTTTTATAAACCAATATGAGTGATTTATTTTAAATGATCTAAATATTTCCTATCTATATATGCTCTTAAAAAACCTATAGTCATTCCATAATCCTGGGCAAAGGAGTAAAAATTTCTTATGTTCTTAATTCTAAAATCAATGTCTGTTACTAAATTATTATTTCTAATTATATAATTTTTTACTAAATTCTTGAAGACAGAAATGCTCAGATTACTATTCCAAAAAGGGAATTTATTAATTTGAAAATTAAATGCATTTTTTTTATCAAAGATATCTGTTACCAATTTATTATCTATGATTTTAATATCTAGATCTAAAAATTCTGCAGCTAATTCATTGTCATTAGTTTTTATAAGTTTTACATAATCAGGATAGAAGTCAATATGTGGCTTAAGGCCAATTTCTTTATTGAATAATATTAAATCATCTATGTAGCGGAATAATATACTATGGCTATAATTAGTCAAATCTTTCTCATAGTAGTAAAGATAAATATTTGCTAAACTATTACTAGCTGGGCCTCCTTGAGGTAATCCTTTAATTTGATGGAAAATCTTATTATATCAAAAAAGATATAATTTTCTTTTAGAACAAGATTAATAAGATTTTTAAAATTATTAATGTTAATATCTTTTTTAAAATCATAATCTTTATGACCTTATCTAGCCCCCTCGACACCCTACTGTCATCATCCATGGGTTTCTCGCCGGATAATTTGAAGATAATGCAATCAAAAATATATAGACTGGAACTTATGCAAATGCAGCTCCCATGTATTTAAAGAATATGTACTTCAGAATTGAATAAAACGGTTTTCTTGAATTTAACTCTTATTGTTTACGATCTGTGGGTAGTGTTCGGATACTTTCTTGACGGACTGTAGAACATGAGCAAGGAAAGCATGTTGAACATATTTTGTAAATAGGCAAAACAGGAATAAGTTAAGTTCCAAAAATGAATTTTGAATTGTGAAGTCAGCAATTGAATTGCTTTTTTAAAAATTAGTTAAAATTTAAAAATGAAATGAATCTGCTGAGGAAATCTTTCTGTGTTAAAATGCTTATTAAGTGCACTCAAATACATAAAATTTCTTGTTTTAGATGTTAAACCCATTTTGTTGTCCAAAATCAATATGCAGCGCCACTTGTGCTTCTCGTCTCAAAATGTAAACTATTTTTTCTTTATAAATCGTTACTGAAAAGTCTAAACAGTACCTTTAAGAAAGTTTCTACCAGCGCATTTTAGTAATTAAGATCTAAGCACCTAATATTTAAATATTACCACCATTTATATTCTATATCCTGGATGAAATCCTTTACTCTCCGTCTATCTTTATTTCTCTTTTGACTATAGATGCTGTGATGTTTCTTATGTTTGGAATCAATTCAGAGATAAGCTGAAATTTCTTTGATAAGAAGCCGCAAATTACTCATTATATAGCTCAGCAAAATGTGAAATACACAAAAATATCAAAATAGAATCAGTGATTCTAGACACCCTTAGAGTAAAGTTCAACTTTACAAGTACTTTTTTTGAAATTATATTTTCAAAAGCAGGCTTGTTTCTGCTGGCCGTGCATGAACGAAGGCAGCCGAAATTGAAGTCGACTGTGGACTGCCTCAACAAAACTCAGGCTAGGAGCGGGGCTCGACATTAGCAGTCGACTGTCGGTTATTTACTTGAAATAAAAAAGAGCAAATCACGTTATATAATCTATGGACTCGGTAGATCAATCAAAAGAATCTGTAGTGTTCATTTTTTAATACTATCTTCATGAATGTGAAAGCGGAAAAACGAAATGTGATGAGACATCTGAAATTAGATTAAAAAAGTTAATAAATGTTTAAATATGATAATAGAACATGATTTCAGAGATATAAAAGCTAATTCAGCTGCAAAGCAAGTTGCAGCAAATTCTTTACTTTGAAACGTGATCACTTTTAAAATTATATGTTCGACTTTCATACGGGATGATATCCTTAGAAATATCAACGTTGCTTGTAAATTTCTACTATCTCCTAAGTCAATAGCAAATTAATTTGTCAAGCTACTAAATAAAAACGTCAGTTTCCTAAATTCATCTAGATCTGATGCAGGCAGTAACAAATAAAATTACTTGTGCCGTAATATTGGCGGCAAATTGTGATATTAACAATGAATTTCCCTTTAAGAGGCAAAGAAAGTTCGTTCATTCGATGAGGAATTCAATCAGGAGCCGACCAAAGATCTCAAATTATTTTTAAACCTTAATTTTACGTAAAAATTGTGAACACTCTTATTAATTTCATTCACAAAAAGGTTTAAATTTCAAACGAATATAACACATTATTTACATTTCTAATTCACTTTATGAGTATTTCTAAGATATCTTTAAACAGTCTTGCACAAGGCTATCTAAGGGTATTCTTAATTGTGTTTATATTCTCAGTAAACAATTTCTTACCCATTGGTAACCATATAAAATTTCTGAAAAAATTCAAAAAATTTTCCTTTTGTTGCTTTTTTTAAATTTTATGGCTTTTTAAGTAAACTTTCTCTCAAAACTACAAGGGCTGAAACTTCATACACTGGTGTCCAAAAGTTAAACACAATTCTTAAATTGCGACAAATTTGGAGTTAATATAGATACAATGTTTCGCAAATAGCACCTTTTCATTTTACTGTTTTTAGTTTATCGATAATAATTATTTTTCTCCCCCAAAATCGTATTGTTTTGATTTCCTCTTTCCAAATAATTTTTGTGCAAAATTAGTTTTAAGGATACTAGATTATTCGTTGAGTTCACAGCCTGACAGAAGATGAATGAAATGCTCTTTAATCAAATAAAACATATTGCATACCTATAACTAAAATATGTATAAAACTTTCAAAAGAATGCATAGAAATCCGTTAACATAATCGGTATTGTAGATTTAAGATAGGTTTCTTATTTCTTAAATTCGAAGAGCTTTCATTTTATAACTTTATGTAGGAGTTGCGAATGATAAGAAATCTAAATAAACATCGGATAATATCAGTAAAATGAAAGAATTTATCCAAAATGTCGGATTAATGACTTATAGAATTAAAATGAAAATTTATTTTGTTGCACAATGTAAATTATTTCAATATAAAAGAATTCTATCAAATGCACCACTTTTTTAATTAATCTATTTACTATATAAATTGGTTATTTTTTTGCCTCTCGTCTTTTTTCGATTATTCTTAGCGTCTTTAAAAAAGTGCTTAGCATTGCGTCGAGCACAGTAATACTTTTAGATTGGTTGGGTGGTAACCGTTCATTTTGCGTGACCGATTCTCAAATGTCAAAACAATTTTAATAATATTTTTTAAATTTTGTATTAAATACTCATGAGATTTGTTTCAATTGCAGTTTTCTTGTCACGTTTCATTATTAGCAAACTGGCTCGATTACCACAAGACATTTTAAGATATCTCCACGATGCTACTACGATATTCTGAATGCCGTACAATATAGTAAAGATATCATACGAATATTGTAGTGCATCTTATGCTGTTATGGGGCACGGTATAGAGCTTTCTGTTTATTTCTGCTTATAATTTTCTGCATCTCGGTGTCCTATTCTTAAAGAAAGGAAGTAAGATTTGTGCCGATGTAATGCAATTGGCATGTGGTATCCGATATCAACAGAAGTAGTGTTCTCTTTCCGACTTTTTCCAATATAAAATCACATTATTCCCCTGACGTTACTTATTTCCCCTGGCGCTACTTATCGCTACCCCAGTAAAGACATTTCAAGTATTATCTGATTTCAATATTAGTCTTATGTAACTTCAAATGCTTACTTGCTTCTTATGCTTTACTTGCAAATTTTTTCCCGAGATAAGATCGCTTGTGAATTTTTTCTGCTGGGTAATTTAAAGTCCATTGTCTATCTTTGTGAGATTCGGAGATTTCACCAAATTAGGGATGAAGTGAGAAATGGAGTTATTGACTTTTTACTTAGCATTACCTAGTCATTATGGAACGATCAGCATGCCAAGTGTCTCCAGGAGAACGTTGCTGATTCCAACGAAATGGATTAATTGAATAAAACGCAACGATGCCCGGAAATTTCAACATTTCTCGTCATTCGTTCATTGCAACATTGGGGAAAAGTTAATAGTTTTGAAAAAAATTTATTAGCGTTAATACCCGTGGGAAAGGGAAGAATGGATGCCACAGAGACAAATGATTAGCACAAATTTTTAAGTTAACTGTGATCAGGCAGCCAAAAAGCAATACCATGACGCGAATTCCGTTTTCACATGTTAAGTTACTGATAACTACTGGAGGAGAAATAATCACATTATTCCCAGTGCGTCATGCGCCACTTATCCTCACTACGCCGCTGAATTCATTCCGAGTATTATCTGATTTCAATATAAGTCTCACGTAAATTCAGCATGTTTTACATGCAAATGTTTTCCCGAGATAAAACCACATGTGACTTCTTTCTGAGGGGTTATTTAGAGTCCAATGCCCATTTTTGTGAGATCTGGAGTTTGGGGATATTAATGGGCAACATACCAAAGACTGTGATAAGCATTTCTTTTTCTTCCTTCCGCGGCCTTCGGTGGCCTAGTGGTAAGGTGCCAGCTTTGGGACCGGAGGCTTCCAGACTTGAAACCCGATTCCACTGCAGATCCGTGGTGTATTTTGCCTCCCGCATATGTAGGGAGTCAAACATCCTCCCGGTTGTGTGGTGCTGATGCTTGGAGAGGGGAGTTGCTGCTCAGGTTTCGTTGTCGTCATCTGACCTCGGTTCAAAGTTACGAGGTCCGTCCCAAAATAGTCCTCGTGTTCCTTCAAAACGGGACTTTAATATAACTAAATTAAATAAAACCTTCCTTCCGAACATGTTATGCTCGACAGAAAAGCGAGTTGTGCACACATACTACGTCCTGTGCACACGTAATACGTGCTGTGCACGAGAACGTTGGTCACATTCAAAGAGGGGGCCGCTCTTGCGAACAGTGAATCTATTGAATGAAAAACTAAGATGCCATGAAATTCGTTTACATTAGCGAAGTTTAAGTTAGTTTTCTAATTTCTTAAATTCGCGGTGCTGCGATCAGCTCGAAACTGTATTATTTAATCTAAATTATTTTTCTAATGGTATGTAGGAATTGAAAATCGTAGTAAAGATGAATAAACATCGAATAATATCAGTAAAATCAATGAAGTTTTCCAAAATGCCAGATTAATTTCTTATTGAAATAAAACTTGAAATTTATTTTGTGTCAACAATCCAAATTATTTCAATATAAAAATATATTTATATCAAGTGCACCACATTTTTAATTAATTTATTTTCTGTTTGAATTTAGGGTTTTTTTTTCCTTTCTCGTTGCACCTTCTTTCGTTTACTCCACATTTTACTCAAGTGTTTGGCACTAAGCCGAGTCACAGTTGAAAGTTATTGAGTAGATGGATTGAAATATAGTTGGGGGAGGGGGCGATGCACTTGTTTATTTCGTGTGCCCGGAACTGAAATGGCATAAAAATTTCAAAATATTTTCAAAAATTCATAGTTATTATTTTTAATTAAAATTTAATACAAATCGTTTAAATTGTTATTTTCTTGTTACTTTTCATTATTTGCAAACTAACACATTAAGAGGCTTTCTGTCCATTTATCCTTACAAGTGTTTGCATCCCAAGGCCCTTTCACAAAGAGCACATATAAGATAAGTACCGATGTAGTGCACCGGGCCATGTGGTATTCTATATCAACAGTGGGAGGGCTATCCTTCCGATTTTCTCCTATATTAACTCAATATGGCACTTTTTGTGCTTCGTAGTATAAGGAAGATTACAAATAAAGCATTTTGAAAATTTTTTTGATCGATTGGCTTAAAAATTTATAAACTTTTACAATTTTAGTCACAAACCAAATCCACCCAATGTCCAACTAGATTATCCGCTTATTTGACGATTATGGATATGCATAGACAAAATTAAACTTTTACAGACTATCATACTTGTTTTATGATTTAGAAATGGTTTTTGCCACGGTTAGCAGCGCCTGTCATTCTTCTTATTTCAAAGATGTACAAAAGAAAAAGATGCCGAAAAGGTATTTGAACGCTGCTAATTATTTTAAATCTAAAGGAGAGGAAAGGAATCAACCAAAATTGTATCAGAGTCATAGAAAAATTTCCCCTACAGTGTATATAATTTGTTATGCAAAGGGTTGTTTCATGTATATATTTACTAGATAATGTCTGCGGCTTCGTCCGCATAGTAACACATTACTGGTACCTTGTTGCTCGGGATGAAATATTTTCGTGACTGTATAGTTTCAATGTAAAAAATACTTTTATATGAAATATTATAATAAACAAAATATTGTTGTCTTCAGATAATGCTTAATTAAAATGAAAACTCAAATGAACCAAAAGATTTTAAATTTTCTCCAAAAGTTTTAATAATTTTTAAAGAATGACATGAAATTTAATTAATTGTGGTATTTCAGTAGTGTTTCTGTAGATAAAAATTTAGCTTAGCCAAAGATTATAAAAATAGGTAATATTTTTTAACGAAATGCTGATAACGATACATAGCGGTGAGCGAACTGTGTTTATTTACAACAATTGTATCATAATTTTAATGTTGTGTTGCCACTCACTCTTTTATTACGAATTATTATAATAATTATATGCAATTAAAGTAATTGTTTTAATTGCGTAATTCAAATAATAAAAAATAAAACATATACCTCGTTTTCAATTTCCTCAAGAAATATTTCTGCCAAATTTGAAGGAAATCGAACAACATATTCGATCATAACAATGTAGCAAACAAATTTACAAACAGACAAAGTGCTCAGTGCCGGAGTTAAAACGCAGACCTGACAACAATTCACCCAAGCCGTTTCGCGCATGCGCCATCTGATTTCTGAATGGATGTGGCTGGGAAAAGGAAAACTAATATTCCTTAAAACATCAAATTCGTCATTCGTCTTTCACAAAAGTCTCCTAAAATAATATTCAACATAGCCAATTGTTTTTTATTATAAAAGTTATTCATCGACTGTAACTTAGAAAGAATTTTTTGATAAATTATTTTACTTGATAAGAAATGTTATAGTTTTGCTTTTAAGCAAGTAGACTGCTTAATATTATTTTTTAAGAGACTGGTATGACTTAAATGTATATGATACGGTAAATGTGGATAATCCGTTTTTGTGGGTAATAATTAGTTATTAATCATAATAACAGTGGGTAACCGGTGATTATTCATGATAATCAAATAAACCGCCTAAAGTGAATAATTTACTAGAATTTATGACATTAACCGGTTGTTATAAATAATTACCAAAGGAGTTCGATCAATGAGATAAATTACTTTGACAAGTGATCTCATTGACCAAATTTCATTTGTAAATGTGATTAACTAAACAAAATTATTCTAACATTGAATGAGCAAGCAAAGCTGCTATGTTCCTGTAATGACGTTATAAGTTTTATTTAAGTTAAACAATTTGCCTGGTTCTCGTTTTAGCAGAGCAGAATCCTTACATTCAATAAGCTAGCGAAGCTACTAGGTTCTTGCTCGCGCTGCTGGCAAAGCTGTAGGATGTTTTCTGAAGTTAAAAAATCTGCCATTAGGAGATAGTGCAGAGACAACCCACAAATACATTGGGTTCGAAAAGATTTTACTTTATGCAATTAGTTTTAAACTGTGACCAACACACTAAGATTTTCAAATGAAAGACACCAAAATGGATTTCAACAGAAAGTAATTATATTGGCCAAACTTCATTGGTAACTATTCATAATAACTGGTTAATGTGAAAAAGTCTCATAAATTATTCACTTTAACCGTTTGGTTTTTATGAATAATCGCGGTGATTATCGGTTATCCACAATGAACGTAAAATATATATTATTTGCATGAAACACTAATGTATGTTTTCGTAATATATGCTGAATAAACAGAAGGTGAGTTTTTATTGTTTATGCATGCAATATTTTTACTTGTATATATTAGTTACAAATCAATAAAGATTTAACGTTGTTGTAAATCATTAGAATCACTCGATACTGAAAGACAATGGAAATTCGAGCCTCTATTCCGAAGCATATTCGCTTGATTCGTCTGTTTTGTCTCGATACGTATGTCTTTATTGTATCAGCCGGTGCATTCTGTACGTAACATCACGCAATTTAAAGAAACCTAATGAAAGCATCCATTTATATTACAGGAAAGTGCAGCAGATGGAAGAACTTTAAAAAATATATCCGTGATAATGCTACATTGACAAGTTTTCGGTTAATTTCTAATTTAACAGGGGAAAATGAAGTTACTGAAAGGATTGGTGAGACTATAAAATTGATTCGAATCTCATTACAACAATAAAAGTTCAGGTGCAGTAAAACTCCTCTAAGGGACGACACTTCTGAGAGGTCATCCCTCTCAACGACCACTTTTATTCCGCAAGGCATTTTTGGACCCTAAACATAATGTTAAAATAACTCCACTTAAACGGCTACTCAAACCTCTCCGGGTTCGTCGCGAGTTTAACTTCAATGAAATGCATTCTGTTCGCTCCTCTGACGTGAGGCCTTGTATAAAAGAAGAGGGAGGAAAGAGAGAACAAAAGAATTCCTACACTCAAAAGTAACTCCGGAAATCAAATTTAAATTATTAATTCTATTTCCAAAGTAAATGGAACATCAGCTGAACCGACTTTAGGCAGATTGAATAACATATTGACCATTTCTGAACAACTACCGACGAAACGACAAGCATTTTCTTTTTTCAAATTAAAAAAATTAAAAAATCACCCGAAAAAGGTGAAAGATACAAACAAGCGTAAATTGTCTATTTTTTCAAAAGAAATTAGAAATTTTCAAATGATTTTTCTTCTATAGACTAGAAAATCACCCGTCATGATATGACGATTGCAAATTGTCTCTTCATTCGTCAGATTTCCCGTCAAATTTAAAGTGTTTAAATGGATATATATGCGAGATAAATGTTTAACGTTGATTGAAAACAAATAAAATAAACATGTGTTTTATGACAGGAAATAATTTTTTATTTACATGTTATTTTCGTATTTCAGTATTCAAAAATCCTCTTGGTAAACAACATTCCGTGTGAAGTGTTTTTCGTTGTTTAACAATTTTTTTATAATTCAATAATCATGAAATTCTCAGCCTGTCAAACGTAAGTCAAAAGTTAAAATTTCAAAGGAATTCTTTTTCGAAATACTTATAAAATCTTCTCTGTTAACGTGGAAAAAATGTCAAAATTTCGGTTAATTTTTAAATAATTTAATATCTAAATAATTTTTTTTAAAAAATCACTCCGAAGTACTCATTCCCGATCTCGAAAGTATAGTTATGCCTTATTTGTACATCTAGGTGAAACGGTCTTCCTTATAGATCGTTACGCTCTGTGCGTAACGAATTATATAACACGCGAATTACAAAAAAAAGAAAAAAAATGCCAGCCTAAAAGCTTCATCATGTCAACAGAAGCATTTACGTGTCGATACCATTTTTTAAATCTTTTTTTCTCTAGCATTTTTTAAGTTACGTCCTTCTGCTTTTAATGGGATTTTTCTAATTTTTTATGCAGCATTTTATTTCCGATAAATATTGTTCTATTTTAGTCATACATAATACGATTTCCTGAAAAAGGAAAAACTCTGTTTGAATTTCTTTATGCAATGTTGCAATCTTTATGAAATATGCTTGCTTTTTCGTTGTATGAGTTTTGAATATTTTACACATTTCTGAAAGACTATTTTAGAATTTATTTTTGAGTTCTAAACCCATAATTAAAATTATAATCTATTCTTTAGTTAACGCAGTTAATAAACTAAACAACAAGCGCTCTAAGCTTAAAGCTGTATATTAAAAAAATTTAAAAAAAATTATCTGTACACCTAAAAAAAAGCTTTTATTGTCTAAAGTAAGCATAGTTCTAGGCAAAGATTTTAAAGGAAGTGCAATCGCTGGTTGTGCTATTGTCGGATGATCGATGCATCTGAGAAATTCGAGAGACAAAAACATTTCTTTTCTATAATTTCCGAAAGAATCCTGATGTTCAGAAAATCTGGATTTGCCAAAGAAAAGATGTCTTTAATGATGCAAGTGTTTTAATTTTGTCTTAGCACTTCAGCTAGAGAGATTGTCGTCGTGATTTAAAATCTGAATTGCTTGGTTTCCCTCCAAACATTAATAATAATAGTTCAGGAAGCAAAAGCTGTTCCTTCTTTATTTTTGCAATCGAATGAAATGATGTATGGAAAAGATAATAAGTTAAAGAGGAACACTCTAAAATAAAGTGGAATTGTCTTCTAAAATTTGTAATGGAATGATTTTTCGTATTGCACGAAAATTAGCTTATTGTTTTTTGTAATCGCAAGCAAAATTATTCTTAAATGTTCAGTTGCTTACATATCGTCCATTGGATATTCTAGAGACGTGTTTGTTAAGGTTAGTTGAATAAGACGTTCCTTTAATGCATAGAGACTATAACAGGAAGATCACATAGTGTCATTAAAATTCTTTATTCAATACTTCTCATTTTGATTCTTTCGTAATATGTGACTCTTAAACAACGTTTCCATAAAAAAAATCAGGCTTAGAAAAAATGTTTCTGCTCCTGAAAGAGATCTCAAACACGAAATTTTTCCGTTACGTAACACTGGGACGAATGAGCGTGCTTCCAGTGTGATGGCATCAACGCAACCGCTCTCTGTCGGCTTAAACTTTCGATTCCCAAGTAATCTTGAGTGAACACCTGTGGTGAGATATGTTTCTTCCCAGTGGTCCCAAAATCGTAACTTCCAACAAGAAAACGAATTCGATTGTCATAGGCAATACAGAAAAGAGATCAATTTACGACTGTGTATTAAGAGAAATGGATCAATTACGACACTCTGTTCTTTGTGTATGTGATAATTTAGTCGCTTACCAGTGCGAGTTGTTATGGAGAAAGAAATTTTAAAAAATTGAGAGTTTGACCGGAATAAACTTCATATTGAGATTCTTTAAAAGAGAGAGAAATGCAAACTGACTGGAGCTTGAATATTTTGTATTAGACACGGCTGTTTAGGAGGAAATATTTCCGAAGTTGAAAGATTAATTGTGTCTAAAAAGAGAGAGCAAAGGTTTCAAGAGCTTTTTGTCAAAAGTGAATATAACCGGCATTTTCTTTTATTTTTTGTACCTCCATAAACATATCCAAACATATCCATTTTTTAAATGGGACATGTTCACTTTCGATAAGAAATTGCTCACTTATTGTGATTACATGTATTGATTGTTGCAATGGCTTACAATTTTTAGACAAAATGTCAATATAATTTTGGAAATTGGATTTCTATCCTTTTATATCAAATCTGTATAAATGAATGAATTCCTAATGCCCCCAAGTGTATTTCTTGTGATACGATATAATTTACTTTCTAATACATCTTAATGACTTTGGCTGTCAGACCGCAAATTGATGCATCATTTGTGAGGATTTTATGTCTTTGCATGTTTGTACAGCTGTTGGCAGACGATAATAAGATCTCCCACTCGGAGAGAGTGGTAAATGTGTTTTAGCCCCAAAATTTCACTTTTATGTATTGAATACTTGCTCAAATTGTTTATGTTCCGGATGCTCTATCCTATATTTATTTTCCTCTATTTTATTTTCATTTTAGTGATTTAATCTGTGATTTTGCTTCTCTGCAATGCTTTTATTTACAACATCACAGCCAGGCGTTGCTAATATGTTTTGCTCATTTTTTCCTCTTATTATTGTTTTGTAATTATTCTGTTCTCCACACCCGTCTAACCGGGCATATTGTAAGAACCATTTTCTTTCGTAACTTTGTAACTTGAATCCTGCATCATGTAGGATTCATTAATTAGACTTACTGACGTGTCACGCTGTATCCATATTCCTAGAAATAGTTGATTCTGCAATGGTGTAAATCTTGTGTGTTTCAGAAGATTCTATTAAATAAAGTATTCCCGATCTTTCAGCAGAATCTCATCAACCGCGTCTCAACGTAATCAACCAGAAACATATATTTGTAGCTCTAACAAGATTACCTGGAACTGGAAGTTACGCAGATACGTAAAATTTCCTTTTATTTTTTTATTTCACACACAAAATGTCAGACCACATGAAGGGCCGGTCGACGTGGATTATTTTGCTAGAGACTACATGGAGACATTTTAAGAAAAAAATATTGCCTGAAAAAACGGCATTAATAAACATCGGAAGTTCATTGGATGAACCTACATTCGTAGAAAAACAAGATTTTGTTAGGGACAGAAAGCGAACTTGGCTCATAACCATTTGTTAGGAAAATGCTACTTGTTTCATAATTTTCGTTAGGCTATGTCCTGAAACTTCCTGGCCTTTGTGTGTGATTACCGATGAATGATAAAGCAGTCCAAATAGTAGGCACGACAAATAGGAGATTATAAAATTCCTTTATTAGTACGAGCACACTTTAAAACGTATTTACATTTTCAACACTCTGTAGAAACATTTCAGAAACAATGATCCACAATTGTAACTCACATATAGTTGGTGAATCAATCGGTAGTAGATAACATCTTTCTGTTGGACTACTTGTCTAAACAGCCTACATTTTACTGGCACAGCAGTTCCTCGGAGGTAACTCCAGAGACATCTACTGAAAAGATTACTGCATGTATCTGGCTACTGCATCTATCTGGGAGACCACCTCATATACTGATAGTGACTGTTGCTCTCTGTCTGTCCACGAGCTAGCCAATCAGCTAGAAGCGAGATTCAAAAGATTTCAGACATGCAGTAAAGATAAGTATATATACTCTGCCAATAACAGTAGATTTACATACTAGCTACGGTTATCTTATAGACAAAACCATTCGATTTCGATTAAACAGCTGCGAATTTAGACGTCAAAAGAAGTGATTTGCTATAAGCAATGACGCAAAAAACACTGAGAAAAGAATGCTTCAAATCTCAAAGTAAAAAATACGAGAGACAATAAGAAATTAAAAATAAAGGTAAGTTATTGCATAACTTTAATGCCGAATTTCCTAGCAGATTTAATGAGCAAAAGGTTAAAATTTTAAAAAAACACTGTTTTATTTTCGATTTAGCAGACTGAATATATTGAACAAATGAGAAAAATTGATAACAAAATACAAATTCTGTAATCATAGCTAATATACAGAAATCTACTCATAATTTGAATATGAATGTATCCGCTATCTCTATGAATAATGCTGTGATAAATCAACTATGATGTTTATTTTATTTTGAATTTTTATGCCATTAAATTTGTACTGTTCACTTGATCTGGTGCAGACATTTATTTTATTAAATTCACTTACAGAGAGTAATTTGTAGACGCACCTAGCGTTGAACTTCCTGTACAAATGAGAAATTTGAAGAACATATATTTTTAACTAAAGTCAAGTTACTGAAATCTCTTCATGATTTGAATATTAAATATTAATAAACTGACCTACAAAAAGCCACTTGTAAAAAAACTTGTACCGTGCTAGAGTTAAAGCCAGTATGAGTCTAATTAAATGACTGACAAAATGATTTCGTAAGTATTGCTTGAACAGAATTCTCTTAGATTCTTTCACATCTGTGAACATGTTTGGGAAATAAACTTGAATTTGTGTTACGGGATTTGAAGCTACAATGGATATTATCCCCTGTTTGGGAAATGATTTATACATTGCAGGACGAAAATAAAAACCAATATTTCGATGTTTATAAAGATACTACCACTATTTTAATACAAACATTTTGAATTTAATATTTTTAAAATAGTCGCTTACCATTCACTTCATCTGTGTTGAATTGCCTTTATTTAAAGCTTGGATTTTTATATTCGAGCTGGTAAATACAAACTAGTAAAGTCATTTGATATGAATGATTATCAAAACGTGCGCGCATCCCTTAAATTAAGCAACGACCAATTGCGACAAACTGTAGATATATGATTTAAGTCAGCCATACGAAATTATCTTCAAAGTGATGTGAGGAGTATTATTTTATATGAGAGTGGTCTGACTGGGTAATATTGCTTTACACATACGCATCTTTAGTGCTGTAACCCAACGCGTTAGTTTATCTTCAAGGGATGAATTGGTCTGAGTCTGACTCTGAAAGCAAATTGTTCGGCGATAACAATCAGGAGTAAATTATTTTTTCAAAGATTCTTGCAACTGAACTAAATAAGCTGATAGATAGGAAGTTTTGAGGCAATTTTAAGTCTTGAAATGAGAAAGCATGATTATAGTAGCTGATTTCCATGAAATTAGGTAATAAGTTAGAAAGATGCACATATTAAAATGTTTTAAGAACTTAAGGCAGTGAAATAAATGGAGGGTTCATCACTGCAACATTTGGAATTTTTTCGAGGCCTGAGGCTACACAGTACCCTAAAAATGACAAACATATTATTTATTAATTTTTTATTGCATTTTTCGATGGCCCATACTGTTGGGAAGCTTGACTCCATTGTTTAGATCTGATATCCTAATAGTTTTAAAGATATTTGAACTTTTCTGAGTGTTGTCAGTCTCAAAATTTGACAGCTGAGGATGCATGATTTATTTCGTTTATATTTTGAATCTTTTTTCCATTCTTAAAATTAATTAATTTAAAATATTTTTGAATAAATTAATTCCTTAAGTTAAACGGTTTATTAACTGCAACCTTCACTTTTTAAATCGTTCGTTTGTTTACGTTCTGGCTTGTCTTTTAGTTCTGTTTACTACATTCTGATACTGAACTGATATTTATAAAAATGACTTTTTCAATACCAATAATTGCTTTCAAACAAATTTTTCTTAATTTAGAAGCTTTGCAGTTCACTATCTTTCTGTTTTCAATCATTTTTCTGTAGTGAAAATGCCACGACCAAAACGTTCTCGAGTTGTGAAGAGACATAATGCTTTGAAGAGATGGCAGACAAATGCAAACAATAATTTTGAAAATCAACCTTCTGCTGATACCAGTGTGAGAATTCAGTATACAAGTGTTTTGAATTCATGGATTATAAATAAAAATTGAAGATATACCTGTTTCTTCAAATTATATTATTGTAGATACTGAAATTCTAAGCAGTTTATTTACAAATTTGCTGTGCAGTTCGTTTGTTGTGCATCCTTAAAGCTTTGTTTTGTTTTTAAAAAATGGATTTGCATGAAAGTTGAATGCTGTATGTACTACTTGTGACCAAACAAAAAGTGAAATATGCTCTTCAAAACAGGAGATTAATACCAAATTGCATCTAGTGTCAAGTGAGGTAAGCCAACATAAAGTTTCGAATGCACCTTTTGATGTAAATATGAGATTATTGCAAGGGATGTTGAGCTTGGGAAT
>BGPR01012962.1:13625-43164 GCA_013235015.1 Araneus ventricosus | reverse complement strand
TGCAATACTAAATTCTGTTTTGTTGTAAGGAATTAACTGTTACTACAAATTCATATTTGAAGATGGTGTATTTATGGTACTTCCTTATTATAGTGGCCCTTGTAAGCAACTCCCAAATCTCGCCAAAATGTCATCGTATCGAAATCATAGCTGCTATCTGCTTGGCATAATCTGAAGTTTGCCAAGTAAGCTCAGGGGCCACTATAACAAAGAAGTACCATAATTATAGTAAGAAGTCATCATAATTTCATACACTTCCAATCCACATGAGATTTAATTACTTGTATTCTATTATGTTACATTTTGTTCTTCTAGGAATCGAATGTTTTCAACCAGACAAGGAATAATGAATAATAAAAATTGGAAATGAATATATTTATTAACTCAGTGATAATTATATATATATTTTTTATTTTTCCCCAGGAATTTTTGCTTATCTAAACTATTTGGAGCCTCGTACTAGACGAGAAATTCTAGAATATCTTATTAAAGGTCTGCAGCGTTTGGAATATAGAGGCTATGATTCTGCTGGTAATGTTTCAGTCATTTAGATTTTTTACATCATTAATAAAATTAAGCATTATATCTTGTTATCAGTTCTTTATATAGTTATTAAATTTTGGTAAATGGATTTAACGGTCCATTCTATTTATTCTAAATGTTGCTTTAAATGCAACTCTTATATGTTTGTTTTAAATAATTACTTGTGATCAATTATTAGTCATTTTCATTGTGTGTATGTTGATCACAAAAATTGAAGAGCAATATCTTGATTGAATTGCCAAACAGTCAGCTTAATACAGTTAGTGAAAATTTCATTTCATTTTATAACATATCATTATGATTTTTTTTTAAAGTTTCCTGGTTTATCAAGGAACATTAAGATTCTTTAATAAATCTAATGAATTCATGTGAAAAGTTACTGGCAGAGAAGGTTGGATTCATTTAAATCAGTGAGCTGAGGTCATCAAAATTTTGAAGCGTCATGACCTCATGTCAAAACATTTGACTCACCTGACAATAAAAATAACAAAGGACACTACAATACTTTCAATAATTTAATAAAAACACAAAAATTATTTTCCACCTTGTTAACATTACAGGTATGAGTGGAATGACTACAAAAGTGGGAAATTTTTGAGCCTGTCAAGCCAGAAAGCAATGTTGCTATGTTTCATTTTTTTTTTTTTTTAAGTTTAAAAGTAAACGGGTGTAGTGATTTGAAAAGCAATAATTTTGCTTTAGTTCTGGGGGGGGGCATAGCACGCACACCCTGGATTTGCCATCGATTTAAATCGTGAGTTGCAATTGTGTGTTGAAAGCCATTCTTTTTATGTGTCGTGCTTTGTAGCCTGTTTGAGAGTGTTGTGAACCTTTATGAGCAAATCATTTATTTATATTGGCTTACTCTTTGTGAAGAATTTATTTTGTTTTTGTTCATTATTAATCAGCTCGTGACTTGTTTCATTGCTTTTAAATCATAGCATCCATGAATGAAATTTCAATATGATTTTGATTTTCATTTGAAATTGATTCAACATCAGATCTCGAAGCACAGAACTGTGGAAATCTGAAGAACCTCATATGTCTTCTTCATAATTTAACCATTGTTCAAAACTAAAGGTTCTATTCTAAAATATCCCCAAAATGGGGCATTAATCTAACTTAACTAAAATTGAACCATCTTATAAAGCACTAATACAACTCAAATTTGTTTCTCACATACACTTTTTTTTTTCTTGAACCCCTTGTACTTGCCATTTGGAATGATGCGTCTTTTTCGCATTCTTGTCAAATAACGATTACTCTAAAAGCTTTATAGTATAATGAACTCTCGGATTAATTTTTAGGATTAAAACAAATCAGTTACTATATTTTCAGCTCTAACAGTAAAATGAATCCTAACACTGATATGTTTATAATTATGCATTCTAATTCTCTTAAAAGTGTAATTCACTCGGAAATTGTTCTGGAACTAGTTGAAAATTACTAGGATTGTTTCGAATAGCTTATAATCTAGTCTGAAATAGCTTCAAAATGGGACTTTAATCTAACTAACGGTACTTTTCCGTTAGCCGGGCGCAAGCGAAAAATCGCCAAATAATGTAGAATTCTGCCAAATTTCTTACAACCATTCTCTTGGCGACTTGGCTCGCGTTTGGTTCACAATTGGCGACATTTGCGCCTGCTAACGGAAAATCGCTTCGCTCCTTGGCTGTTCACAATTGGCGACATTTGCGCCCGGCTAACGGAAAATCGCTTCGCTCTTGGCGACTTGACTCGCGTTTGGTTCACAATTGGTGACATTTGCGCCCAGCTAACGGAAAAGTACCTAACTAACTAAAATTAAGCCATCTTATAAAGCACTGATATAGTTCAAATTTGTTTCCCACATATACTTTTCTCCTCTCGTTTTTTAGCTCTTTGCACTTGCTATGTGAAAATGATGCATCATTCAAAAATCTTGTTAGATAATGATTATTATAAAGGCCATATAGTAGCATAAACTCTGAATTAATTTTTAGGAATTAAAGCTAATCAATTATTATATTTTCAGTTTTCAAACAATAAAATGAATCCTCACACTAATATGTAATTATGCATCTTATTACTTTTCCAAGTATAATTCACTCAGAAATTAATCCAGAACTGATTGACAGTTACTAGGATTATTTCATAAAACTTATAATCTAGCATTAAAATTATATATTTATCTAGCAATCTGTTCAGAATTCAAAAATATTTATTTTACCTTTAATTCTCTGAACTTTTGAGTCATATTATTGATTCAATAAGAATTTAGTTTTGACGCCTTTATTTATGATAATCATTTATTCAGCGGTATTATCATGTGTGAGTGAGGGCATAATGTTTCACATTTATAACCATATCATTCATATGGAAGCAAAAGAATGAAAAATTAAAACTTATTTTTATAAATATCTTGCATTTGATTATGTATATTTATTCATTTTTATAAGTGTAACTGTGACTGAAGATTTCATTCCTTTCACTTATATGTATTTCATTTTGATTTCTGCAGGAGTTGCATTTGATGCAGACGCTGATGGAAATTCTATTCAAATTATCAGGAGAAGTGGTAAAGTGAAAATGTTAGAGAATGAAATCTGGGGTAATTTTGTTACTTCAAAATAAAATTATTTGAAAAGTTTTGAACCATTTTCTGTTCTCACACTTACATCAGAAGTAATTTCATTTACGATAACAACAGAAACAATTTTGGTTATGCTATAATAAAGAAAAATTAATAGTAAATCATTGAAATAATATTAGAAATTAATTTCCTATCTGTTAAAAACATCTTCTTGGGGAATGTAACTACTTAGCGATCAGTAATGAAATAGTACGTGGGTTAGTCATCATGAATAAAAGATTTCCTCTGCAATATTAAATAGCACATTGATGATACATGCCAGAAAAAAAAAATAGTATTTTGGATACATTTTTTTTAGTTGAGTCCTTAAGTGGTTAATAACATGATATATAACTAATCTATGATTATATAAAATTAGTTTCAGTTAATATGTGTTATGTGCTATCAAGAAACTTCATTGTAGGAAAAAAAATGGTATTTTGGATACATTTTATTTAGTTGAGTCCTTAAGTGGTTAATAACATGATATATAACTAATCTATGATTATATAAAATTAGTTTCAGTTAATATGTGTTATGTGCTATCAAGAAACTTCATTGTAGATGAATGCTATTATAGGTTACATTGGCATTTAAAGGTGAATGACCTCAGCAGTTATTTTTTTAAAAATGTCATCTTGTTAATCGAATTAAGAACTTGTTAAATGTTCTGTCACTCCTCGGGAAGCAAATTTTTATTAATTTAATTTTGTTCTAATGAGCTCTGTGAACATTATTGATATTCTTCTGCTTATTACCTCAGCATATGAATGAAGTAATTAAGAGCTATAATAAGAAGTGAAATCTGCAGAGAATTTTTATGCACTAGAGCTTTAATGCTTTATTGGAATGAACCTAAAATAAAACCCAATACGGCATTTCTTAGTATGTTGAAAATAAATGTTGATTATAGCAGTCTAGAAAGTAAGAAAATTTTCTGTTCACTATTTATTAAATCGTTTGGTCTTTTGTCTAAGCTACTTTTCGAAAAGATTGAAGAACAAATTCCTAACTTTTAATTAATTGCATTTCATTAGTTTTTCTTTGAAGTTCATTTTCTCTGTCTTCTCTATCTAGATTCAACTGACATTGACTTTGATCAAGAATTTGGTATGCATGTTGGCATCAGCCATACTAGATGGGCCACCCATGGTGCTCCAAGTGCCTGTAACAGTCACCCCCAGCGATCTGATCCTAATAATGGTAAAGTGGTTTTGTTTTTTTTTCAGTTTTCCATACTTTTCTTTGTAAAGGCATGGACTTAAATTCAATATACAGTCGAACGTCACAAATCCGAAATCGTCGGGACTTCGGCAATTCCGGATTTGGGATAATTCCGGATCTTAGATCACTTCAATATTAAGAAGTGAATTTAACATCATAAAACACGTAATTCAATTTAAATTTTTTAAAACTTATTTATTACTTGTTTTCTTTGATTTATAAACATAATTAATATTATTTCTTATTAATTTTAACATTTTTACAAAACATTTCATTTAACCACTTAACTTAATAGTTTTCTTTGCTTTCTAATAAGATGACCCCTCCTGTTTTGGAAAGGGACTGTCGTTTTCATTCATCTAAGAAGGCATAGGATACTTAAGATGTTTATGGATCCAACATATTTTTTGTGTCAAATTATAAAGCTAATTAATAATTCAATTTTAGTTTATAAGACTAAAATTTCGATAATTCAATGCACGAGTATTCTCGGGCTGTTAAGTTAAATGGTTAAAGTGAGTTGCTTCATTAGTTTTAGTTTTTGATTCAGTAACTTCTCTTTTATTTTATGTATCGCCATTATGTCCGACTCTGAAATAAAGTCTCTTTGCTCAAGTCCTTTTATTGTGGTGTTCAACAGTTCCACTAAGCTGTCGATTGACATTTTATCTTCCGCTTGTGTTTCTTCTTCGCTATCGGATACCGAAGTTTTGGAGTTCATCAACTCTATACTGCATATTTTGGCATCAGTGAGCTGACATGCTGTCGGAGCTTTATCGTCGCAATGCAGTACTTAAAAGGCGTCATATTCGGCGATTTCTTGTCCTCTTGACTTGTCGTAATCAAGTAGTTCAAAATTTTTTTTCTTTAGAATTCTGAAATCGGTATCCACGTTTTCTTCGTCCTCATAGAATATGGTTGCCGGCCACATATATCAACTCGCATAAGAGAAGTACTACATTCGCGAAGGCTAGTTCGGAATTAAAGACAATCGCGAATTTCTACAATATTCCATTCGTTCTGGGCAAATCCTCTTTGTGAGCCAGAAGGGGAGAGAAAGTTGCGCGCACATCTTATTTGTTAACATTTCTTGCATTCTGGACTAGTTCGTCTTGAGTGCTAGAGAGGGGAAGGCATTGTAACTCCGTGATTCGTTGCAATAACCACCCCACCCGTAATACCTTCGTCACACATCGTTGTACATGTGGTTAAATACTTTCCCTCCCCAGATAGTTACGACCGGTTTTTGCTGACTCTGGGCGCTCATTTGATAGATAAAAGTTAGGATTTTTTTTTTCCCCTTGGGGGAAGGGCTTTATGGAATGAAAAAGGGTCCGGATTTGCGACGTTTGACTGTATTTTATTTCACTTATTATACTGCTGATCTAGAATTTAGAAAAGGTACCTTTTCATTCATGGAAATGTTAAATTAGTATTGCAAGAGAAAGTATGCTAGATGTGTATTTTGTAGTAATTAGTTATCAAACAATGAAAGAGGAGATTAAATAATGATTCTAAAATATCTAAATTAATCAGATTTGAAATGTCTTTGTCATAAAATTCTCACATAATGGTCTTTTTATTTATTACCTTGTTTCAATCCTTCATTTTTGTTTCAAATTTTACAGTATTTTTTTTTTATTCAAACTATTGAGAGTAGTGTATTGTAGAAAATTTGTTTGAATTGAATGGATATTTTGTTTTGCATTATACAAGGTGCATTTGAAAAGTTCGTTGAATGGTTCCATAGTAGAGTAGCCGCGCTGGTTTGGATGCTGCCCTCAGACAGACGCATTGATAGGCATGGCAACTAGTGCCCCCTAGCGTCCAAATCGCGATAGTTAAGCGGAAATGCGCGCTACGACCAATTTAACGAGTCAATGTGAGAAGGCGCGTCACTGCGAAATGGAGCAACGCGTGAACATCAAGTTTTGCTTCAAATTGGGCAAAACGGCGACGGAGACACACGAAATGTTAGTGAAAGTGGACGCAGTGAGCAAAAAGTGTGTTTTTGAGTGGTTTAAACGCTTTAGAGGCGGAAAGGAAGATGTCAAAGATGAGCCGCGTTCGGGTCGACCACCAACAAGCACAACTCCAGACAACATCGAACGAGTGCGACGGATGCTTGCGGATGATCGACGGCTGTCTTTGAGAATGATAGCAGACGAATTGAAGATAAGCCTAGACAGTGTGAGCAACATTATTCGCGAACATTTGCAAAAGCGTAAGAAAAAGGTCTACGCTTTTCCGGCATTGCGCAGATCCAGCAACGTGTGACAACGGTGCTTCGAGCGATACCGAAAGAAGCGTTTGCTGACGGTTCCCAGCAGCTGTACAACCGATGTCAAAAGTGTATTGTAGCTAATGGTGATTACTTTGAATGCCAGTAAAGGTATTTTGTTTGTATGCATTGTTTCCTTTATTTTATGAGACCATTCACCGAACTTTTCGAACGCACCTTGTATGTTAAAGCTATTGTTATGCTTTCTTGATCACTTTAATTTTTTTGCTCATGATTTGGAGGAAGCTTGAGAGGATAAATGGTACTTTTCCGTTAGCCGGGCGCAAATGTCGCCAATTGTGAACCAAATGCGAGCCAAGTCGCCGGGCGCAAATGTCGCCAATTGCGAGCCAAGTCGCCGGATGCAAATGGCGCCAAAATTTGGCGGAATTCTGCATTATTTGGCGATTTTTCGCTTGCGCCCGACAAAATGATGTCGCCAATTGTGAACCAAACGCGAACCAAGTCGCCGGGCGCAAATGTCGCCAAAATTTGGCGGAATTCTGCATTATTTGGCGATTTTTCACTTGCGCCCGTCTAACGGAAAAGTACCGGATAAATTTTAGTCTAAAAGAAATCAACTGAACTGCATTATTTATTTGCCAAGTTTTATTAGGATTTTTCCTAGTGAGTAAAATTGTATGTTAACTGAGCATGATAATAAAAGAGACTCAATACTGATATAATTTGCCGCTTTTGTTTAAAAATTAAATTTGTATAAGGCACTGATAAATAAGTAAATCTCATCTTGGACAAAGTAGATATTAGTGCATGGCTGTAGTGGAGATTATTACTATGCTGGGCTTCGAAAACTAACAAAATAGGATTGTAAAAGCAATAAGCTCATTAAATTGAATTAAGGAAACTAAAGATAAATGAGATAACATCATTATCTAAAAAAACCATAAAAATTTATTTGTAGCAGTTAATAAGGAAATGATTATATATGGATATGCTAATTTGAATGATTTTCTTTATTTAATAATTACAGATATTATACAAAAAATTTATAAATTTGTTAAATCCACAGCTTGTTGTTTTGTTAAAAAAAATTAATGCATATTTTGTGATCTTGTTCTTGAATAATTAGTTTTCAATTTTGTATGTGTAATAATGCAAACATCAGTGCATTTTTTAAAATAATCCAGGAGATGAAAAAATTCATAGATTAAATCTAAATTAATATGTGTAGATTCGTATGTTAAGGAATCTATAGAGAATGCTTTAAAAATAAAACCTATATATTTGGTATATATGAAGGAAGTAAAATTGTTTGAATGGGGAACTTCAGCATTTTTTTTTATTTTTTAAATCGATTTAAAATGCCTCGAAACGAACAATAACATTAAAAAAAATTCTAGACAGTTGTTTTTTAAAATTTGCAATCAAAGTTCGCCTCTCAGAAAACACAGGAAAAATGATCCATTTTGGCGCGAAACGGGTCTGACGTCATAGTTGCCTGACAGGGGAGACACGCTTCCTTCCCATTCGCTCTCTACAGAGATTCTCTTCTTTCTCTATATTTTCCGACTATCGCATCAGATAAAATAATGTTGGCAAGATACAAGTATTGCATTGTTCCTAAATGTAGTAATGTAACTGTAATGGCACCCAATAAATTATTTATCAATGTGCAAAAAATTATGTTATCCGCAAAAAGTGGTGTAAAGCGATGAAGAGAAATCCGGAATTATCAGCAAGCAGCATTCGCCATGTCTGTGGAGATCATTTTGATGTGAGTTATTAATCTATATTATATCTATTAAAATTGTATATCAGGAAGCACAGTAAATTCAGAATTCAGTATCTTTTTTGTTTTTAAAAGAAGTATAAGGTGAGGTTAGTAGCAAAAAAAAGATTTTAAAGCAAATAGTTAAATTTAATTAGTTTTTTCCCGTTTGATTACATGGAATGTATTTTTTTTATCCTTTGAGGGGCATGGATAAATATATAGAAGATCCCTATAAGAAAAATATAGAAGGGTAAAAATGTAAAAGAATCTTTTTTAGGATTCTTTAAAAAAAAAAAACTTGCTCTTGCCATTTTATTGCATAAATTTTTTTCAATGGATATTCAAATGTTTCTTATATTTTTTTAAAAAAATTACAATACTATTGAAAATTAATAAGAATATCTTAAAAATTAGTTTAAGTTCACGACTTTTTTGAGAATGAAATTCATTTTAATTCGTAGTTCAACAAAATAATTCGCAGAATTAATTTTTGATGCAAAATAAATCCTTTATATTTAATGAATGTATTAAAATCAAAATTTGTCTTCAAAAAGTTAGTTAAAGAAGTGTAAGGTGAGGTTAGCAGGAAAAAAGAAATGGATATTTTAAAACAAATAGTTAAATTTAATTTGTTTTTTCCCTCTATTGTCCCCCTTTTTTGATTACATGGAATTTACATTTTAAGAAACCATTGATACCCCATAACAATATCAGGAAGTACTGTAAAGAAGAGCCTTGGATTTCATATTTGTTCTGTTTTTGATATAAGTATAAGATGAGGTTAAACGCAGAAGTACCTGTATGAGCTCGTATTGAAAGACTACCTGGCAGCCACATGTAGTTTTAAAGTTCTATTGTTGATTAAGGTTTATAAATAGATTTAATATTGTTTCTATTTTGACACCGATTTTAAAAAGAAAGTTATTTTTTTACTTTTCAAATCAGGTTTTGTTTAATTTTTTAAAAGTTTATTTTTTCACATGAAAAAGTTAAGCGTGGACACATACATGAAAATGTAGCTGGCCTTTAGTGGTTTCCTGCTTTTTTTTTTATTTATGCTGATTCATCCACACTGGGATAGTGATGATTTAATAGCATTACCAGAATTAATTTATTTCTTCATTTTCAGTGGATTTTTTTTATGGGAGTTCAATGATTTCCTTTCTTTTTTTTTATGCCAAATTCGGTTAACATTAAAAAGAAGTTAAGCTAGAATTAATTTTGTGTCATCGGTTCTGTTTTTCATGCTTTTTTTTATTTTTTAAGCACTTTGTCTGTCTACAAATTAGTATACACACCATGGGATACTGTTTGAATTCTGAATTATGACAGGTTTTTTTTAGCTAAGTTCAGCATTTATCTTATTTTTTGTTGTTTCATTGAGGATTATAAGACAAAAAAAAGGAGATATTTTACCATTGTGCTTTTATTCCTCGTATCTCAGCCATCATAAAATCGGAATTTTTCTTGAAATACATTGCCATCATTGAAGAATCAATCCTTGGCAAATTATCCGATTTACCTTGTACAAAACCAATATCCATTGTGAAATTGAATGTTGAATAGTAGAAAAGCCAAAAACTTCACTTTTAAAATGTTAGTTGGTACACGCCTTGATTCAAAGCAGAGCACAATAGTAGCAAAAGAGAAGTATGTGAAGGAAGACAACTTTGACGTCAAAATCTACTCGGCCAATGAGAGTGCGTTTCGGATTGCATCATGATTCCCGCTATTTCAGTTCATCTTTCACTCTCAATATTTAAATAAATAAATTTTTCTGTAAAATTTCACTTGCATATTTGAAATTAGAATGATTTTTTCTACAAATACGGATGACTTTCATGTGTTTTTAAAAAATGCTGAAGTTCCCCATTGTTGCTTAACAGATGAAAATAAGGTTTTTTTCCCCTCATATAATATTCCTGTATGCCATTACAATATATATGTTTTATTTTGTCTTAAAATTATGTTGCCTTTTTTAATTATGTAAATTAGTTTTATCTTTAAAGAAAGTCATAAATTTATAAATGCATTTGGATTAGAATATTTTTAAATTTTTGAAAACTTTTCCAGATTTTCTTGTTGTACATAATGGCATAATAACAAATTATCAAGATGTAAAGAAATTCCTAGTAAGTTGATTCTTATTTTCTTGTATTGTTTTGTTCAGATGCTATCTAATGAGTTTTTAAATATCTGAAAATTATTCTAATTGCAAATTAATTGACAGTTTAAAAATTAAAGAAACTCAAATAGTAAAGTTCATTATAGTAGCATTGATAAAATCAAAACAACTTATTCAATAAGTCCTTTAAGAAACTTAATGTTGAGTCAGAAACTAAATGCATGTTTAGTGCATGTCAGATAAATAATTTAATTATATTAATTAATTTTATATTAACATTCTTATAAATATAATATTCCTCTTTCTTTCCTGTGTGGAATAAAATTTTGTGTATCATTTAAAAATTTAAATTTAGATAAATGTTAAAAGTTAATAAATATGAAATGTTTAAATATTGTAAATAATCTTTTAGAATGCAGAGTGATTTATTTTTCATTCTCTACAATGTCTTTCTGATATACTGTGCAGAATTTTTATGATATTGTTCCGTATGTCTTTAACCCTTTATTTACCGCATTGACTTAATAGCGACCTTTTAATTTTGTTTTTTAACCATTAGATAAGTTTTGATGTAGAATAATCCTGGGAATGATGTAAACACTTTTTTAATTAATTAAAATTACTTAATTAATAATTTAAAAATTTTAATTTCTGCCTTCAGCTACTGTTTACTGCCTGTAATTGGAATTCCATTCACCGTGTTCTTGTGAATTCTGTGATGAAAAATGGTAATATTGCGAAGATATAAACGTGATTAAGGCGGTACTTTTAAGTACCGTCGGTAGATAAAGGGTTAAAATATCATGATGTAACCTTTTTACAGTATTGTACTATACTTTGTTATACTGTACTATAGTATTTTTAGGACATTGTGCCATATACCTTTAAAATATCATGAGGTAACCTTTTACGGTATTGTGCTAAAATCCAGGGGGGGGGCTATGGGGCTGCAGCCCCCTCCAGAGCTAGACCAGAATTCTTTATTTTATTTAAAATCACTACAACTGTTTTTTCTTAATCTCCCCTTAAAAAAAAGTGACATTTCTTCCTGACTTTTGTCAGGCTCAAAATTTTCCCACTTTTGTAGTCATTCCACTTGTATTTGTAGTGTTGACGTGGTAAAAATCATGTTTTTGCTATTTATTTCATTGCGTTTTTTATTGAATTATCTAAATTATTG
This sequence comes from Araneus ventricosus, assembly GCA_013235015.1. NCBI lineage: Eukaryota > Metazoa > Arthropoda > Arachnida > Araneae > Araneidae > Araneus > Araneus ventricosus. The sequence continues at coordinate 31,468 of BGPR01012962.1, read as the reverse complement.
TGTTGTTGTATTAAGTATTGTATTAAATTATCTGAAGTGTAGTGTTCTTTATGATTCCTATTGTCAGGCAAGTAAAGTTAAAGTGTTTTGGTTTACATAAGCCATAAGGTTTGACATTCATCACGGCAATACAAAAGATTTTATACCTCAGCCCCTCCCAGACACAAATCCTGGATTCGCCACTAACTATACTTTCTTATATTGTATATACCTTTGTTGAGAGAGAAACTGAATCTATATCTGAATCATATGCAGATGTTATTCGTAGTGTTTATAATAGCTATACATGGGGAAAAGATTGATTGCATAATAGAGCTCATACAGTTAGTATTTGATATGCAGACTCAAATTAAAAATTAAACTATTTATTATGATATTTTTCGTAAAAAAAAATGCACATTACTCGTAACTTATAAATATTTTGAGAATTTAACTGTTTAAATTCTACTCAGTTTCAGTTGTGCTCTTTTGATTTTAATTCTATTTAATCTTCATGTATAAATGTTGATTTATTTCAAAGTTGTGGAAAAAATTTTTTAAGAAAGACATTAAGGGCAATTATATTGCTTGCCATCTGTGGATGGAAATAAAACAATCACACCACTACCCTGCCTCTTGGCATGAAGTGAGACAAATGCTATCATGCCACCTTATACTTTTTGTGAACATTTTCAAACACTTTGGAAGCGATTCCCAACCTTCTTTCACTCGCGTACCCCTTGATTAGTCTTTTTATTTTTGAGTACCCCCTACTGTTATATCCCTGCAAACCGTCCCTGAGCACAAAAAAGTTTTTATTAATAACGCCAAGGACTTAGGTTAGTATAAGAATCAAACAACTCTAATGGATTTAATGAAATTTGTAGGATTGGTTTTTGACTTTACATTTTGTTCCATATTTTTTAAAATACAGTAAAACCCCGGTAATCTGGACACGCGCTAATCCAGAACCCTCGGTAATCCAGACGGTCCATGGAGAATGATGCAAACCCGAATCCTGCGCTGATCCAACCCATGGATCAGAATGTTATTCAAAATATCAAGCTTGTTGGGCATCTGTGTCTACATTGCTGATCAACAAGTCGTGGAAAAATCTGCTTCATTTTATATTAATAGATTGCAAACTGAAGAAATTCAGCTTGCATCACTCATTAACCAATTACAAAACACGAACCCGATGTCTAATACTGAAGTCCTCCAGTGGGCTGCTGAGGCTGACGACAGTTTGGCTCGAAATAAAATTTTAACAGACGACGAAATTATTAGGATGTTAACAGCAGAAGATGATGATTATGACAACGTTACCCCTGTAAACCCCATAAAAATTTCTCATTCTGAGGATGGGGCAGCACTCGGCACTTCATTACAGTGGGCTAAAGAGCAAAATTTTGAAGCACACGAAATTATGCTCCTCAGACGTTTAAAAGACCGTGCATTTGAATTAAAAATTGGAACAGCCGCGCAAAGAAAAATTCTGACTTTTTTGGACACTGATAATGTTCATTCATTTGCCTATGTAGTAATTATGTATGTACATATCATGTTCATACAGTATCATGCTCATTCAATTTATCCATGCAATGTTAGTTCATACAAATATACCATAGTACCTGTACATACAATTTTTGAAAAAAGTGTTTTACGTTATTTTTTAAAAACCTCGCTAATCCGGACGTCCATGTGCCTGAATTCGTCCGGATTACTGGGGTCCTACCGTAGTGTTAAATGAAAAAGCATCAAAATAATTTTGCTTTAACTTATGATGACAGCTAACTATTAAATACTCAGTTACTAGAAATTAATCTACTTCTTCCTTTTTCTTATTTCGTGAATAGGCTTTCAGACTCGTACAATTTTCGCTTTCGTTTTTCATATGGACTTCAGAAAACAAAATACTAGAATATTCTTATATTTTATGTTTTCCACCATTACCAAGATTGCTTTCGCGTACCCCTATTGGGTCCTCCCCAGGGGCACGCATACCACAGAGTGGGAACCTCTACTCTGTGGGATTCAAATGGTCATTGAAGACTAGTCATTTTTATAAAGTTTGATTCTCTGAACTGTATGCTTGTATATTTTCAGATGAATCATGGCTTTGAATTCGAATCTCAGACTGATACGGAAGTTATTTCTAAACTCATCAAGCATCTCCATAATAATAACCCCCATTTGTCATTCAGAGAGTTGGTTGAACAAGTTATTCAGCAACTAGTAAGTTTTTGAGCCTGTTTCTGTTCATGTTAGGTAAGTTTTTTTTCTGTTATCTGCCTCTTCTTAGTTTCATTAATTTTTCAGGAAGGAGCATTTGCTTTAGTTTTTAAGAGTAGGAAGTACCCTAATGAGTGTGTTGCAAGCAGGTAAGTTCTTTCTGTTGTTTTTATTTTTGTTTTCATATACATGTGTAAAAAGTGGGGAACAAAACCAAGTTAATTTTTTTTTCTTAATTCAAATCGAGAATTGTATTTTTTAACAATTTTAAATTGATATAATAATTTTTTTTAAGCAGTGATTCTGAAAATATGGTATATATATACTATAGCACTATTTTGAATCATATTAAAATTATACTAGTTTTCAGGGAAATCCTATTTACCATTTAGCCATAGTGCTTGACTTAAAGAGATATAGAAAAGTATCTGTAAAAAATTTAATCTGTAAAAAAATATATAAGTTTTTAATAAAATTGGTTTCTACCTTTTTGTTTCTGAATATATTCGCAAATCTGTATACAAGACTGACACTAAGATAAAAAAAAAAAGTTTTGTGTTCTATTTATTATCTAAATTATTTTTATAAAAAATTCTTTACTTTCAAATAAGTAAATTTATTTGTTACTTCTTTTTCCAATTTTTGTCATACATTCATCTCTTTACTTTTGACATAACTAATGCTAAGAATTTCATTGTTTGGCTGCATACATATTGGGAATTATTTTGAATAAACAAATACATTGCTATCTTGATATATTTCTGTAATGCTATTAGCTGACAGAACAATAAAACAGTCTTCTGACTTTTTTCATAAAAGAGTTGATAACAATAATCATAATTAGAATATATATTACACCTTTCATGCATTTTTATTAAAAGTTCCAGAGTAATGATCATTTGAATCATTTCTTTTTTACTTTTTCGTATACGAAGTATACAAAAAGAAAGTATTGTAATCGTCAAAAAATTCGAACTTGAGATTTTGATGATTCTCCACATTTTAGACCTCCCTGAGTCCGAAAAACACAATTTTGGAATTATGTCTGTATGTCTGTCTGTGAACATGATAACTCGAAAACTATTAGAGCTACGGGGATGAAATTTGGTATGTGGTCTTTAAACATAATTTGTAGGTTTATATCAAATTTTGGACAAAATCCGTCAACGGGAAGTCTGTCTGTATGTCCGAAGTCATGCTAACACTAAAACTCAAAAACTTGAAGAGCTAGATGGATAAAATTTGGTACACAGTTTTATCGTCATGAATGTAGGTCCGTATAAAATTTTGGGCTAAATCCGCCAAAGGGTTGACTGTCTGTCGGTCTGTATAAGTGCATCTCCAACGAGTCTGCTATCTCCATGCGCATGCGTATTGAACGCAATCTTCTGTGCACGATATTTATCGACTCCTTCTTGGCGCTTTTTTTTTTCATCTGATTCTCCATGCGCATGCGTACTTGGTAGCAATCTGTACACGTGGAAGGATTGTCCTTGACCCAAGAAAGAGTAGAAATCGGTATTCATTTAATCAGAAACCATCTCTTCGAATTTGATTTTTTACCTAATTATTTTCTGATAGTCATTGGATCCTGGGTTACAATAGATTCGAATTTTTTTATCCACGCGGGGGGAGGGGAAACAGCACCTTTTTCGAGAAGTATACGAGAAAGTTTAGGGGAGACCACTCCCGCTGGTTTGACACCTTAAACTCTCAGTCCTGAAATGGTCACCTCGTCTTCATCCTTCCCTGTCAAAGCATAAGCTGACCATAATATATAAAATGCTTTCTGGAATTAAATTAAATGCTTTTCTCCGAATGATTGAAAGCATTCTTTCATTTTAGGACAACGCATTTGTAAATGATTTTGTAATACAATTTTGCTTCTTTAATACTGTTTATTGATTTTTGTACTTGATTTAAATATAAAATTTAATCTGTTATTTTTCTCCTCTAGGCGAGGTAGTCCTCTTCTTGTAGGCATCAAAAGCAAGACAACTCTGGCGACTGATTACATACCAGTTTTATACAGCAGTAAGGGTATGAGCACTACATATATAGAAATGATTTAGCATCTTTGGTATTTGTTTTGGTGTATTAACAGTACATTTCATTTCTATTCCCACTTCTTCACTTATATTAAGAATTTCACATTTTGTAAAAGTATTCTTTTCAGAATTCTATTTTAACATTGTTAGTTGTGTATAGCCCATTTATTTTCAAAGGACTTTTTACTTTTGTGTAGAAACTTGAAACTTTCTTTTGCCCTTCAATTATTGTTAATGGAATGGAATTATTCAAAATATAATTATTTGTGCATATATATAGTTTTTAATGTAATTATTTTATTTTAGCATATTTTTTTAATTAAAATATTAATATTTAAATTTTATGTTTCTGAAAATTCTTTGTGTTTACCTATCAAAGATTAATAATAAGGTATATTTATTGTATTTACTTTATTCTTGAAATTCATTTAAATATTGAGTAATTGTGTATCATTGACAGATACAAAAGCTGAGATTAACTTTGAAAAGTTTAGTGATTTTTTTCCCTCTCTCTATATTCATCCTTGCAACATGTATACTTTTATTTCTAGCTATATTCCATTAATTTATATATATATATATATATATTGTGTATGGTTTACTCGCTGAAATTTTATGCTGTTATTGTAATTACCATATTAGCAGAATGATATATAATTTGTTAATAGTATAACTCTTGTATATAGTTTAGTATTATTAACTTAATTCTGCAGTAATGGCTAAGTGTTCTGCTCCTATTCAGAGTGTTCGTCGCTTAACAAGCAATTCCACCTATCTCAAACTTTTGAAATTTCAAAGAGGGAGAAAATACTCAAATTTTTGCAACCAATAACGAATATTTCTGAATTTGTTTCACATCTGATATAAATATAAAACCATATTGTTACAAAGCTATAAAGTCGTTTCCCTGAGATGCTAGACTTGGCGACCATTTTGGCGACGGAGGGAATTTTCTAGAAGGACCTCAAACTTTCCACCTATATCTGCTGGTTTCATGAACTTCCTAGAGATAACGTCACTTCCCACGTAATGAAGTCACTTCCTGTTGAAAAGTATAAAGACAAGCTCTCAAGCCAAGAAGAGTTCAGTTGCAATTTGATCAGCAAGCAAGCTGGTGAGTTAACAAGAAGCATTTGAGCACTGTGTTGAGATTTATTGGTAGTCTCTGTTGTGAATTTTTACTAGTGCTGTGTTAATACTTGTGCTACGTTTCTTTGCTTGGAATACCTGTAAAATAAAGAGCTTTATTTTTTTTTAAATCCTGCTTATGGACTGCATTCATGTACACCCACAATACGATTTTTTCCTACCAGATGTGAAAAAAATTCAGAAATATTCGTTATTGGTTGCAGAAAATTGAGTATTTTCTCCCTCTTTGAAATTTAAAAAAATTTGAGATAGGTGGAGTTGCTTGCTAAGCGACATGTTGCTGGCTGTTTAAAATTTGCCTCATTCTTCTGATGTGTGTCTTCCTCAGTTCTGTGCATTTTTAATTGTGTTATGTCATCTTTATCTTTCCATGCATGCATTTTTCGACTATGTTCGTGACTTCAGATTTGGAAAAAAAGAGCAAACAAGGTACAAGTCTCTTTCTATAGTTGTTCCTTTTTTTCTCACACTTCACTACTTTAGGCTAGCATTGGTCTTTGAAAAAAATTTTTAAAAAAATTGATTATGAAATTGTACTGGACTGTCATTTCTGAAATGGTTTTTTAGCAGGCAATAATGTTGTACAAAAGGAAATTACAGTGGAATCTCCCTATAACGAAATCACTTGGTTCCAGTTCAAAAATTCGCTATAGAGAAAATTTCGTTATATGGAGATTAGAGATTTTTGCAGTTATTTAAGTAAATGTTACAAACCTTTTAGTATGTGCGTTAAGTTCAAAAATATTTAATTATGACTTTCAATTAAAAATGAAGTAATATTTATTATAAATTTGCTAAAATTATACTAATTTTTATTGTATAAATAAAATGCTCAAAAGTGAAGACAATTCACCAATTTAGAGAATAATATGTACTAGTACGGATAAACATAAAATGCGTATTGTCACATCCATTTGCTGTTTACTCCACCCCGATTCTTGGAATCTTGACCCGTAGAAATGTTGCTCCTTGTGTAGAAACCCAGGTACCCACAACTGCATTACTCTTCACATAGCATTCTATTGTTATGTGTTATCGCTGGAATGAACAATGCGAGTGGTTCCAGAAACAGGCACATTTGAGCGATTTGTTTGCACAGAAATTAGCAACTTTCTTCAAAAATGACAAAAATCGAAAAGATAAAGGTCTGAAAAAATTCGTTATAGGGAGACAACCACTTCGTCATATGGAGAATATTTTGAATGTTATTTAACATTCCGATTGAAAATTTCGTTATAGGGAGAAATTCGCTGTAGGGAGACTCTACTGTATACAAGTTTTAAATTATAATAATTCTTCACTAAAACAACTTATTTTAAGTTGATGTATCATCTTAAAATACGTAAAACAAATATTCAAAAGTAATTTATTAAGCACCTAATTTCTTAAATTTTATCCCATATTGCTTTTGGTTGCAGTGGCAATGTGGTAAGGTATCGACTTTGGGACCGGAAAGCTCCAGGTTTTAAACCCGATTCCAATAAAGATCTTGCATGTATGCAGCCTGTTGCATGCCAAATCATACATAGAGGGTCAAACATACTCCCACTGGTGTGGTGCACTACACCCACTCTGACTGGGTCTACACAAACGGGTGTAAGGCCTGGTAACCGGACTGAGGGGGATTGTGTTGTGCAGAAGTTTGGAGAAGGGGGTACCAGCTCAAGTGTCGTCCTCATCATCTGACTGTGGTTCAAAATAACAAGGTCCATCTCAAAATAGCCCTTGTGTTGCTTCAAAACGGGACGTTAATATAATTAAAGCAAACCCATATTGCTTTTACTTGTGTTAAACTTAAAATCCTCATGTATAAAAATTTTTGAAAACAAAATTGACAGATGCGCTTCTGATTTTTTCTTAAATTATGTTAGAAATAAGGAATTTTGTTAAAAAATATTTAACATCTTTAAGGAATAAATAATGAACGTAAAAACTTTTCTTACATTATTCTTCCCTCTGATTTTTGTATTGTGTGTATGTGTAGAAATTGGTAGGGAGGAGTAATGACACTTTAAATTGATCGGTTTTTTAAAAGTTAATAATATATAAATTTATCTTTCTTGAAAAGTCCTTTCTGATGTTGACATTTATTTGGATGTGTCACCACAAGATAATTATAAAAAAAGTAATTCAATTCAATGAAAATTTTAAATTTTCACTATTTGATTTTAAGAACAATCATAGTGGTTTAACCTCAGACTTCATTATAATGTCAAAAAATTATTTGCTCATTTTGTTGAATCTTGAAAGCTAACTGGCATTAATGCATATATTATTCTTACCTTATCTGCTGATTAGCATTGCATTTACATAGAATATTGTCGAATTACAGTAGCTTTGTAGTTGCAAACTACAGCTAAGAGATTCAAATAGCCATAAAATTAGTTTTCAATTCAAATAAACATGAATTGTTGTGTGGAGAGTTGGTGTACATATACTTGCATCACAATAAATTATTACAAGTATATTGCAGCCTAGTAGATTACACCTTAATAATGTGATATGCAAATTTAAAAGAGTATATCAACATAAAACATAATTATGTAATTATTATTATGTTATTTTGTTAGTGAATTGTGTTCTTGCTTTCAAAGCCCAACCATTTGTGATTATTCTTCCTTTTTTTCATTTGTTTTGTTTCATAATGGACTGAGATAATGGTCATATCTAAAACAGACTAGGTAGGTGTTAATAATTTTTTGTAATAATGCGCAAGAGAAAACTTAATGATTTTTCGTAGATAAATGGTCCACATTCAAGGTATGTATAGAGAAATAGTAAAAATCTCTAGTTATTCCCTGAGCATGCACTTTCTATTGCTAAGATGCACATTCTGCCTACCAGTTTATCAAATGTTAGTTACGGACATGATGGGGACAAAACAGATCTCTTCTTCCCAATGTTGTTGTTTGTTTACCATGTTTTTGAACTTCTCATCCATTATGTTAGAATTCAGTGTAATTGCTATATTTATTCAGGAAAGGGAATTGTAAATATTTTTCATTGCTCTCAGATCTCCGTTCTCTTCAAACGTCCCCACTGCCGACGCTGAATGCCACGGGCCTCCACAGATCCGATTCCACTACTGAATTTCACCCTATCGGTGAGGACAGAGAAGTGGAATACTTTTTTGCATCTGATGCAAGTGCCATTATTGAACATACAAACAGGGTGATTTTCCTGGAAGATGATGATGTAGCTGCTGTCAAAGATGGAAGTGAGTGAACTTTTCATTGTTAATTTCTTTGCTAACCCATTATTTATCATTGCCTCTTTTCTGGTTTGTATTGTTTCCTTTTAATTTTTACCTAAACTGGAATTTTTATCTTTGTTTGTTGCACCTAACTGTTGAACTGACTGCTATAAAAGTTACAAATCCAATAAAAATGGTCTTCTAATGAAATAGATAATTAATTGTAATTAAAAGTTAATTAATCAGCTCTAATTTTAAAAATTTAGAAATATCGTTTCCTTTCAAATTTCATTCATGTTATCATCAGTGGCGGCTTGTCCATTCAGGCTGCAGCAGCCCCTGAAATTTTTTTTTTTAACTTGTATTTTTCATTTTTAATCGTATTTGCTTACTTTTCCACTCTCAGAGTTCAATGATTTATGAAAATGCAAAAAGTAATAAAAAATTGAAAAAAAGGATTAAAATGAATTCAAACGAACAAAGTAATCTGCGATAAAAGCATGATCAAAGCATTTCTGTGTTTGAAAAATGCAGGAAGAGATTGTTTCATTTGTTCATAGATATTTGACTATTCATAGATTTATTTTACATGAGACATTTATAAAAAGTATTGGTATTAAAAGTATTTCTGCGTCTGAAAAATGTTGGAAGAGGTTGTTTGATTTGTTCACAAATAATTGACTGTTTATAGATTTGACCATTCACCGTCTGAAACGTGCTCTGGACGAATCAACTGCTCGAGAAATAATCACTTTGAAAATGGCCATTCAAGAAATAATGAAAGGTAAGCATAATTTTTTTCAGAAATAAATCTTTTACCTTCTTCAGATATGCCAAATTACTGCTGCTGATAAATTTTAGATTTCTCTCTTTTTTTTGAGTTTTATTTTCTTAATTATAAAATTTATCTTTTGAAAAATGAATTTGAAGAATAAATTGAATGAACTTTTTGAAGAATGAATGTATATTTTCAAAAGATATTTGAATGAACAAAGAAGTTAATGCCTTAAATAAACTATATAAGATATTAAATTGGAAGATAAAATCATTAGTACCATAGTTGCTTTATCTTGAAACTGCCTTTCTTATAAATGAACTTTGGATAGTTGCAGATTTTAAAAATTATTTTATTCCTTCTACAAAATTAAATTATTTAGTGATTAAATGATTATAGCTTCTCATTGATTTTTATGTTGTAAGGCTTAATTTTACTTTTTGCTTGTCCTATTATTTTTATATTGCTAAAATAAATTTTATTAAAAGCAAAATTTTAGTCTCTTTAATTTTTTAAAAATTATGTGAGCATATGTTTATGAAAGTATTTTTTTTTTCCTTCAAGGTAGTTATAGTTCATTTATGCAAAAAGAGATTTTTGAACAACCTGAATCCGTTTTCAACACCATGCGTGGTCGAGTAAATTTGGATAAAGAAACTGTTGTGTTGGGTGGTATTAAAGACTACTTACCTGAAATCAAGCGATGTCGAAGACTACTTCTGATTGGTTGTGGTACAAGCTATCATAGTGCAGTTGCAGTGAGTACTTTTCTTTTTTTAAAAAAAAATTATTCAAAATGAAAAGAATTTGCTCGGATATTTGGAAAGGGAATCAATCAGTCAACTGAAAATCAACCAAATGAACTTTTTTATTTTTTGCACTGCATACATTGTACTTATATTACATACTTAGCAAGATTTTATTTGCATGACATGAATTATTTAAAATAGGTACACATCTTTTGGGCTTTTTTTAGAGCAGTGTATCTACAAGAATTACTAGAAATGACTCTATTTGAATATTTTGGAATTATAGTTATGAAATTTTTTATACTAAAAACTTAAGTATCATTTTTTTGTCCTTGTACAGAAAGTAACAAATTATTAATAGTTTAGCTCTAATTTTGAACTTAATCTGGGGACATTTTTTTTTCTTTCTTAGTTTTAAGAAATCTTTGTTTTGTTATAGTACAGTATTTGAGAAAATTCTGCTATAATTTTTCAAATAAAGGTTTTTCAGTTTCGAGTTTAAATGTTAAGATCCAAAATAGTATAACAATAGAGAAAAAGCATGAAGTGTTAATGTTTAAAAGATGAATAAGTTTTAGGATAGTTCTTTTGTGGTAATTTGATTCCTAAAATAAGATTCTGTTGAATGCTTTTTTTTTTTTCAATTTCCAGTATATTATAGAAATTCGAAATATATGTGAAATAAATGAGATTTATTGTTGAGCCACATGAGGAAAATTCTTTTGTCAGTTTTATTGGTCATTTTAGTTAATTACTTTACTTTTGTACAACATTTTGATGCAGTTTAGAAGTTATAAAAGCTTTTTTCATTTTTTTCCCTTATTGTAACTGATAACAGGATAATCATTAGATTGTTTAACTGAAAAATATTTTGTATTTTAAAATAATTGTGTGTTTTAATCTATTTCTGAGGCTGCTATTGTTCTTTATTTGTTGAATTATGCCTTACTTATTTATTAAATTTCACCTTTTTCACTAATTTTGTGCCCTGGTAATATGTTGAAACATTAACTGCATATGTATTTTTAGTCACTGTATATATTTCCAATTAAAATATGCCATCAGTCACCCAGTTGTAATATAATAAATTATATGTGTTCAGGTTATATAATTTGACCCTAGATTAACTTAGAGAAAAGAAGTGTCAGTATTTATTAGTGTTCACAGATCCAATCAATCATAAATATATGTTCATGGGGGTCCAATGGCAGTTAATATAAATGTTGAAATTTCAAAATATTTCATTAAATCCAATCTTTTTTAAGAATTGCATTCGATAATTATTAAGCTGTAGTTTTGAAATAATCTTGGATATTTTTTTGGGTACTTTTCCGTTAGCCGGGGGCAAATGTCGCCAATTGTGAACCAAACGCGAGCCAAATCGCCAAAATTTGGCGGAATTCTACATTATTTGGCGATTTTCCGCTTGCGCCCGGCTAAAATATCGCCAATTGTGAACCAAACGCGAGCCAAGTCGCCGGGCGCAAATGTCGTCAAAATTTGGCGGAATTCTACATTATTTGGCGATCTTTCGCTTGCGCCCGGCTAACGGAATAGTAACTTTTTTTGAGTTATTATAAATACACCTCTCAATTGATATGCGATTTTCAATTGAAAATGTTAAATTTTTCAATTCTATAGACTCGTCAAATTCTAGAAGAGTTGACAGAGCTCCCTGTTATGGTTGAACTTGCTAGTGATTTTCTGGATCGAAATACTCCTATATTTCGAGATGACGTGTGCTTTTTCATATCTCAATCTGGTATGTTTTTCTTCTCTCATTTTTTATACCAGATTTTTTTGTTTTGTGTTAAGATATCTAAAATTCGTATCTAAAATAAAATAACTAGTGGTGGTATATATTATTTGGTTGCATTTTTATACTTTAACAATTGAACTTGGAGATCAAGTATACTTTTATTGTCATTGAATATTATCTGTTCAAAAATAGAATCATCACTGTGCTTTGAAACAATTCTATTATTTTATTGAATCATTTGAATTTTTATGCAATCAATTATGTTATTACTCAACAAGAACTTTAAATTGATAAGCAATTCTTTAAATAATACAATAGAAGGTATGTGTGTATTATTTATTGGGAGTTGGGAGGAAATGAATTGAAAACTGTGTTACTTTCTACTTTTTAATGTTCCCTTTGTTTTATTTTCAAATTTTAATCGAAAAGTTGACAAAAGTGAACAAGGTTTGGTATGATAGACAGAATGATATATATATATAACATTCCTATATTGATTGCAGTCGTTAAAGCCCAAAACAATTTATTGCTTTTCGAAAATGGACACAAATTAGTTATAGAGTACTCAGTAATAGATTAAACTATTAAAAGATTATGGGAACATTAAAGCCTTGGCCAGGAGTAAAGAATTACGCCTAAAACGGCGTGACTTTTTTAGTGGGTTACATGATTACAAAAGAAGGAAGTTACACAGATGTGGCGAGTTTTTATAATGCCAAAAAGGGAAAAGTATCGAAGTTGCGGCTCTATAAATAGTACAACTCTTGCGAGTCTAGTTAAAGTAGAAGTCATTCGTTCGTAATTAAAAATTTACTGTCGTTAAAAAGGATTTATTTTAAAGATGGGAAACTTTGCAATTCATTACATATATGTATATTATGGCATAAAAGTATTGCTACTCAAGTGTAACTGCAGTTTTGTTTTAAATTGTCATTAATGTAGATTGGATGGAAATTGTAAAATTCACAGAAAATAAAGTTCAAAATTTGAAATTAGTGAAAAATACTCTTAAAACATTTAAAAAACTCTTTCAAAAGTCAAGGCTCAATTTCCAATTGAAAATTTTTTTAGTATAAAATTGTCTCTTAATTTTCAGCATTTATTTTCGTATACTCTTATTTGAATAATTTTTAAATTCTGCTTTCACTCTATTGGCTGGTAGTGTAAAAAAATGTTTTAAAATTAATGATGTTTGCACCCCTTTTTTTTACAGAATTTTTGATTTCTGTTTTTTTAAAGTAACTGTTATAACAATCACTGTTGATTGTGTATGTTACTGCCATCATGGTAAAACTGAGTGGTTCATAAAACTTGCCGACTGTTCAGATGTTTTTCCCCTGTCTGTCTATGTTACATGACTGGCCCCTTATAACCCATGATGTTGCTTCAGAATTAAATATTAACAGAAATATGATTTCAAATTAAAATTCAACATTAAAAATTAATAGACCAGATTATTTCGAAATATAAAATAACTTTAGATTTATGTAAATATGCAGGAATTTAGTGCAATATACTTGTAGATTGTAATGTAAACAATCTGTTGAATACAGTAACTAATTAATTAGAATTTACAAGGCTGAATAGAATTAGTAATTGTTAAGAAAAGTCTTCTTTATTCATATTGCCAAAAGCATAACTGTATTGCAAGTTTCCAGTGTGGTTTGCTTTTTCTAAAGTTCTGAAATTTTTACAGTTTGAAAATTGAAAACAAATATTTTAAATAATTGGAAACCAATTCGAGTCTCTTACTGGAGTTAGTTTTTCTGTTTCAGGTGAAACAGCAGATACATTAATTGCTCTCAGGTATTGCAAGCAACGTGGGGCACTAATTGTGGGTGTAACAAATACTGTTGGCAGTAGCATCTGTAGGGAAAGCCACTGTGGAATCCACATCAATGCTGGTCCTGAAATTGGAGTTGCAAGTACAAAGGTAACTTCGAATTTGTTAAATAATCTTTAAAATATTTAATATTATCCTCTTGTAATCTCACTTTTATATACGAGGCATGTCCGGAAAGTAAGTACCGTTTTGGAAAAATTTGCATAAAAAATGTTTTTTCAAAATAAAATTTATTTTTACATGAAAGAGCATTTCGTAAACTATTTTTCTACATAGTTACTACCATTGTTCAGACATTTGTCATAGCGAGAAACAAACTTGTCTATGCCCTCTTCAAAGAAAGATGCCGCCAGTGAAGACAGCCAATGCTGAACACCGTTTTTCGCGTTGTCATCGTTGTCAAGGCGCCTACCTCTAAAATCACACTTCAAACAAACCCAAATTTCATCACCGGTCACAATTTTGTTTAAAAATTCATTGCCCTCTTCACTGTATTGGGTACGAAATTTCAAAGCACTGCCAAGTCTCTTCGTTTTGTGGACATCCGTAAGAATTTTCGGAACCCAACGGGAACACAATTTGTGATAATTTAAGCGATTTGTGACAATCTCATGCAAAATAGATTTTTGAAATTTGTGGAAACTCATCGAAAAGCATTCTTATTGTGAACCGTCTGTTTTCACGAATTTTCTCAATCACTTTTGCAACTAAACCATCATTGACAACAGAAGGTCGCCCACTCCATGCTTCGTCGTGAACATTGGTGCGTCCATCATTAAATTGTCGAACCCACTTTCTAACCATTCCATCAGTCATCGCATTTTCACCATAAATCTCTGCAAGTTGATGATGAATTTCAGCTGACTTAACTTTCTATGCGTTCAAAAACCGTATTACAGAACGCACTTCGCAGTCGGCGGGATCGGCAGTCGTCTTAAACATTTTGAAAGCTCACTAACATATGTAAACACAACACAATCCGGCTGCAATGGCATCAGTGGACAGAGAATGAACCAGAGACACGTGTGCACATGCGTGGAACTGCGACAATAGCGCTGCGGTAGAACAAAACGGTACTTACTTTCTGGACACGCCTTGTATATTTCTCATTCAAGCTGAAAAAGAACTTATGAAAAACTTTCCCTTTTCCTCATATTTTCAGAAAAACTTAACTAACTGAATATCCTTATCTTCTTCTAATATCTTAAACCTATCCTTATTCTTTGTCATATTTATTAATGCTTTTAAATTTAGTTCAGCTGTGCATTGGTAGCCTGTGATCAGAAACTATACTAGCAGTGCAAAGAGAATATTCTGTTTTTTCAAGTCTTGAATAAATTGCTAATGCTGCCTTTTTGAAATTTGCAGTTGAACTATCAGTGTGAAAATACTGAAAGAATTAAATTGTTAGCAATATTTTCATTTGTTCAGTTGTATAGATTTGTACCATAATTTGGGTTTTAAAATTAAGTTTGTTTTGTTTCCTCTCAAGTTCAAAATAAAGAATATTATATGCAATACTAGCTTTCAAAATATGCATTGATTTTCATTTGTGAATGTTCTTGTCATGTAGGTTAATTAGTGCAGTTTTAGCCAGTGTTGGCTCTTGTGTAAAAGAAAAGAAAAAAACATCTAGGTTAACATAATTTTTAATGGAAATGTAACTTGTTATGTTTGTTCAATTTAATTATGTCATGCAGAAAAAAATAAGATAACAGAATTTTTTTTATGTTTCCAGGCGTATACCAGTCAGTTTCTTTCGCTTGTGATGTTTGCCTTAGTGATGTCAGATGACCGAATATCCATGCAACCGAGGCGCAGCGAGATCATCCGAGGTCTAAAAGTTCTTCCTGAACAAATCAAAGAAGTTTTGAGCCTCGATAATGAGGTCCTGGAACTGTCTAAAGAACTTTACCAGCAGAAGTCTGTTTTAGTCATGGGAAGAGGTTATAATTATGCCACTTGCATGGAAGGAGCACTGGTAAGCCTCTTTTCTAGAGTTAAAAAGTTTTCAAAATATTATCAATTAGCAGAATACACAATTTTTGGTACTTTTCCGTTAGCCGGGCGCAAATGTCGCCAATTGTGAACCGAACGCGAGCCAAGTCGCCAAGCGAAGCGATTTGGCGCAAATGTCGACAATTGTAAACCAAACGCGAGCCAAGTCGCCAAGAGCGAAGCGATTTGGCTCAAATGTCGACAATTGTAAACCAAACGCGAGCCAACTCGCCAGGAGCGAATTTACATTATCCTACCGAAAATGTCACCAATTGAAAACAGCCAAGAGCGAAGCGATTTTCCGTTAGCCAGGCGCAAATGTCGCCAATTGTGAACCAAGTCGCCAAGAGAATGGTTGTAAGAAATTTGACGGAATTCTTCATTATTTGGCGATTTTTCGCTTGCGCCCGGCTAACAGAAAAGTACCCAATTTTTTTATTAGTTGATGAGACAATTTTATTTTTTGTTGAATTCTGTTGTTGTAAGCGTCAATATTGAAATTTAGAGTGATTTTGATGCTAATTTATTTTGTGCTTTTTACTATTATTTTTTAAGATTTATGATTTTAGATTTTATGTTATTTATGATTTTAGATTATTTATGTTATTTTATAATTATATTTGTATTTTGTAGATATATATTATATTTGTAATTTTATTTTTGTGTGTGAAACAAAGAGGTGCAGTTAATTCATTTATATTCTCAACATCTCGTTATTTAGATAGATTTATCTTTGAAAAATTTCCATTTATATATTTAATTTATGTAACATTCCATAGCTCGGAAAACTGACATACACATAGAATTCTCTAATCTGTATATATGTTGTCTATGAACTTGAACATATTTCTGTGGTGTGCTTGTAAATTTTGTCATTTCATACTTGATCTTTTTCTTCTGAATGAAATGATTGAATGCAGTTATAGTCAAACCTCGTTATGATGAATTCCTAAGGATAAGAACTTTATTGTGTAAAAATTAACTCAGTGTCATAGAAACAGTTTTGATTACCATTTTTTTTAATTATTTTTTGCTTGAAACCATTTCAACTTCATGGATAAATCAATCTTAAATTGTTGTACAAAGTTAATCAGCTGTTAGTAGTTTGATTTAATGTGTTTTAGATAAAATGTTTTCCAGTGCTAAATGTGTTGTTATATGCTATCTGCATTTTTTGAAGAAAATTGTGCAAATATTTGCAATAAAATAGCATCTAGTGTCATCTAAGGATTAACTTTTGATAATATCCCCTTGCTTAATAACACATCCGAGGCAAAAAAAAGTGTTGGAAACTGTATCTAGAAAGCAGTTATTCAAAATTTAAGTTGTTTTCAGAAACTGCATTTATTTGAAAGGGGATTATTTGGTTCTAAAAAGATGGGCCCTGTTGACTTGCCATGGGTCAATCCAGGCGAAAATTGGGACCGTTTTGCGGCCCCTTCACAAAAGTCCAATTCAATAAAACGGACCCTTTTTTTAATCTGACTTCTTTTTTAAAAGTTTTTGAACGAGGCATTGCACATATACGAGTATTTTTTTTTTCAGTATTGTATCAAATTGCTGCATATATTTGGTTCAATGAAACACTTTCGATATTAAACGTAAAATATAGAAATATGACCGCTAAAATTGAAGGTTTTACATGATAAAAAAAAAAATTCATTTAATAATAAAAACATTTTTATTTTTCCCAAAAATGTGTCCCTGGTAAAAAAAACCTGGATGGACCCCTGCTTGCAAAGAGAATCAACCAAACTTTTTTTTAATTATGTCTATATCAAACTTGAATTTCCTGAACAACTTATTTTATTGCAGAAAATCAAAGAGCTTACTTATTTGCACTCTGAAGGGATTTTGGCTGGTGAACTGAAGCACGGACCCCTGGCTCTTATTGATGATGCAATGCCCGTTGTCATGATTGTGACCAAAGATCCTGTCTACACCAAATGTATGAATGCTCTACAGCAGGTATGGTTTTGTCATGAAAAAGCAATATACCTGCCATTTCATGCATATTTTGCTTCAAATTATAATTATGTCAGGGATGAGATTCTTCCACTTTTTTGTTATTTTGGAGAAATTTCCGTTTTTTCTCTCAAAATTCCGGGGGGGGGGGGG